>ML833832.1:11961-24840 GCA_009831015.1 Picea engelmannii
TTCGGAAAGATTCTCTATCAAGGCTTTGAATTCCTTGAATTTACTGAATACTTCATTTTTAGATTTTAAGAAATATATCCAGGTCTTACGAGAATAATCATCAATGAATGATACATAGTATACATACCCGCTAATGGAGGATGATGGCATTGGGCCACACATGTCTGAATGGATGAGTTCAAATGCTCCTTCTGCTTTGCTGTCCCTCTTTGGAAAGGGGTTCTTGATGTTCTTCCCTTGCACACATCCATTGCATATGCCTTCCTGATCAACCTTGAGTTCTGGTAAACCTGTGACAGCTTTGCATATGTATGGGAGCGCCTTGTAGTTGATGTGGGCAAATTGTGGTTTCTTCAGGTTGGCTCTGAAACCATGTTAATGTTTATGCCATTATTATAGTTCTTTGCATTTCATTAGATAAGAGCATAATAAGAACAAGATCACTGAGAAATACACATTCACAAGAGACACAACATTTATCCTGGGAAACCTTCTAGGGGAAGAAAACCTGACAAAAACTTCCTTATCATAAATAGGTTATACAATGTTCAAGAGATAACTCAAACCAATACAGAAATTGCTCCCCAAGAGATGCACCACTCTTCTTCTCCTCTCTCCAACTGGTAATTGCAACTTGCCTCATAAGATAATGAGCAAGTGAGTTGTGTGTTTGAAGTGAGGCGCTAGCGTCTTATTTATATCAGACTGGCACGTGTGAAAGGTCACAACTGGCAGGGCCGACCTCTCACTCTGGGTGGGTAAACCCACCTTTAATTAATTCTGGGTCTTCCATTATAACTGCTGGGGCCGACTTCTTATTCTGTCCCTTGTAATTGTCCGATGACCAATCCGCAAAAGGGGATTTGGTCCCTATACAATTACCGACATGATTAATCCTCAATGGGGATTAATCCAATAACAATAATAATAATAATGACATGATTAATCCGCAATGGAGATTTAATCCAATAATAAAATAATTATAAGAGTACTCTTCGCAGTTACATTATTTCAACATTAGGCTTTAACAATTGAGCATAAGATCAAAATACAAATCAATACATGTTACCTCATAAACTGTTATCATTAAGGTCAAGACAACCACACATTTGAATCCACACAAAGATTACTCCAAAGACTTTTTATTCCAAATGCTTACAAAAGTGTTACAATACTTCTTTGCCCAAAACTGAACTAGCTAATGAGGAGGTCGACCCTCTTTTAAATAGGAATGAGAGGTGACATTCCCAAAGTGTGCATGCGCTAGGGTTAGGGTTAGGGTTTAGGACTAGGGAATGCGTGGGTGATGAGGGAGATGCGTGGGAGATGTGTTAGGTAAAGGGGAGAGGAGGTGGAGTGAAAAGGGAGTTAAGTATGGTGAAGGGGAGTGGGAGTTAGAGTAAGGGGAGATGAGTGCGAGTGAGAGACGGAGTTAAAGGAAGCGTGGGCCCTTTATGAGGTGCGCTAGGGTTTAGGGAATGCGCCACTTAGGATGGGAGTCGAATTCCTTCATTGGAAATTCCTCCCAATTCCATGTCATCTACTCTAAGTCGACCTCCCCTTAGTTAACTCATCTTAGGCCTTTAGTCAACTAGGGACACAAAAAACATGTCTAAAACATGTTCCCCAGTTCTCCTAAAATTTAGGAGATTTAATTAATTACCCCTTTTTCCGTATTTTTCGAGTAATATTGATATTTTAGTGATAATAATCACTTTTTAGTCTCGAAAGATGGGAAATAGGGGTTTACATCATACTCCGGACTGGAAAACGACTGTAAATATGGCATGCCATATTTTTTACATTTATTGACTTGGAATTAATAAATTCCATATTTGTGGGAATTTAATTAATTCACTGAAAACTTAAAAAAAACCTATCAAACCTAGCCGCAATTTCCAACTGACTTAGACACTATGTTCTAGTATGAGCTCATATACATTCAGAGACTAGACATTGGATTTTCCATACCAAAACCTGCTTGCTAGCACATACTCCAGCTTTGGAGCTAAGTCATTTGAGTGAAAAAACTTAGAAATTATTTTTTCTTCTCACCAAGGCAAGCGGAAAAAATAATTAACAAATAGAAAAAAACACTTCAAAGTATGTGCTCACTCCTGGTCTTGGGTGGCCAATAGCCTTTTACAATCTCTCATACTTGGGACATTTATTACAATGGTGGAAATGCGGAAAAGAGGGGTCTTTTAAAAGACCTGCTGAACTCTATACTCTGCAAATATGAGCATTGCTTGCTCATTCTCTAGCGGCTCTTCAGGAATCTAGCTTGTGCAAATTGGTGGATAACAGGGTCGAGAAGCTCAAGCCCAAATTTTATGGCCCTTACAGGATCATGCGCCGAGTAGGCGAGGTTTCTTATGAACTAGAGCTTCTAGAGGGGAGCAAGATTCATAACTTGTTCCACGTATCTTGTCTCACAAAGGCAATGGGACAATTCATTAGGACATCAGAGGATCTTCCCCCATTGGATGAGGAGGGACAGTTGGAGTTGGTTCCTGTTGAAATAATGTAACTGCAAAGAGTATTCTTATTATTATTTGATATATTATTCATTGGATCAATCCCCATTGTGGATTGATCTTGTCGGCTATTGTAATAGGATCAAATCCCCTTTTGCGGATTGGTCATATGTTAATTATAATACGCAGAATAAGAAGTCGACCCCAATAGATATTAAAGAGGCCCCAGAAAGTAATTAAGGTGTTTATAACAACCTAGTGGGAGAAGTCAGCCCTGCCAGTGAAGAGACACTTCACACATGCCAGTCTAATATAAATAAGGAGGCTAGCGCCTCACTTAGACACACAACTCACTTGCTCATTGAGAGACAAGTTTCAGATCTGTTGCTAGGAGAAGAAGGAGAGGGAGAGTGGCACATATCTGGGAGAGGACTTTCTATATTAGTTTAAGAGATCTCTTGGCATTGTATTGGCTATCTATATTAAGGAAGTTTCGCTGGGTTTTCTTCCCCTAGAGGGTTTCCCAAGATAAATGCTATGTCTCTCGTGATTGTGTATTTCTCAGTGATCTTGGATTATGCTATTGTTATCTAATGAAATGCAAACGACTATAATAATGGCTTAAACATTAACATGATATCAGAGCCAAGTTGAAGGAAGCATCTTTCACAAGTGAAAAACGTCACTGTTGCCGTACATGAAAATTAGGGCTTTTTAATGGTGAAGCTTTTCAGCCCCAAAACCATCTAGAAAAGTGCGCCCTCCCCTAAGGATCAGTTTGGCACTCTTTGCGCACCTTTTCAGTGGTTGCATCTCTCAAAAAGTGAAACCCTAGTTTCACAAAGTACCAGAAGTACCAGAAAACTAGTGTACCAGAAGTACCAGAAAACCAGTGTACCAGAAGTACCACCTCCTGGTAAGTTCAGTTTTTGATTTTGAGCACTTTCATTTTTCGGTCATTTTCCCAGCTCCAGGTAAAGATGTCTGCAAGCGTTAAGCTTGTTGACAAGTTAGAAGGAGCGGAAAACTTCCGTGCCTGGAAGTATAGGATTGGCCTCATTCTTGAAGAGAATGACCTAGCAAGATTTGTCAAAGAAGAAGTACCGGAACCCGCCGATGTTGCAGAAAAGGCAAAGCATCAAAAGGACACAATAAGGGCCAAAAGAATCATTGCAGATTCAATCAAAGACCACCTGATTCCTTATGTGTCATCTAAGAAGTCTCGAAAGAAATGTTTGATGCCTTGACCAGACTATATGAAGGAAAGAACATAAACCAGAAGATGAATCTAAGAACTCAACTGAAGAATACAAGGATGTAGAAAGGAGAAATGATTCAGGAATACTTCTCCAGAATCTCATAATTCAAAGAACAGCTAGAAGCGATTGGAGATATCATAGACGAAGACGAACTCATAATGACGACCCTAAATGGTCTCACAAGACCTTGAGATGCTTTCATCCAAACGATATGTGCCAGAACGGAGAAACTGAAGTTTGATAGTCTATGGGAAGAATGCATCCAAGAAGAAACAAGAGTAGCGAATCCTAAAGCGTTACTAGCAACAGATGATGATCAAACCCTAGCTACTCACACCAAAGGAGGAAGGAAGAAACCCTACTTCCAAAAGGAGACTCATAAAGAGCCTCAACAGTCAAACAAATTCAATTATAAAGAATCTCATCCAAGGAGATTTCAGAAGAAAGGACAACGAAAGGAAAGGAACTATTCATCTGTACAGTGCTATCACTGTGACAAGATGGGACACATTGCGAAGTTTTGTCCAACCAGACAAGAAGAATACAAGAGAAAACATAAGAGGCTCCATGCCCATGTAGTCGAAGATGAAGAGCCACCCGCAAAGATGATAAGAGAGCAGATCAAAGACCATGCCTTGATCTCGGCCCTCTCAGGATCTGTAACACTCGGAGAGGACACTTGGCTCATTGATAGTGGTGCATCCAAGCACATGACGGGACAAAGAAACATTCTCTCTTGTATCTCAGAAAAGAAGTTTTCTCAGAAAATGACTTTTGGAGATGATTACCAATATCCCATCAAGGGAGTGGGAGAATCAAACCACAAACTGAATTCAGGGAATTCACTCAAAATGAAGGACGTACTATATGTATTAGGCTTGAAGAAGAACCTACTCTCCATTTCAGCTTTAGAAAAGAAAGGCTTCAGAGTTGCCTTTATAGATTGAAAAGTTCTTATGTCCCCTAAAGGAGAGCTTCTTAAATGAAGCAATCATCATTGGAAGTGAAGAAAATGGCTTGTATAAACTAAAGGGTCACCCAGAGGCTGCCATGACCCACGCCATTGAAAACTCATGTGAACTTTGGCATAGAAGGTTAGCCCACATCAACTACAAGGCACTACCATACATATGCAAAGCAGTCACAGGTTTACCAGAACTCAAAGGTGACCATAAAGGCATATCCAATGGATGTGCACAAGGGAAGAACATCAAGAACCCGTTTCCGAAGAGGGACAACAAGACAAAAGGAGTCCTAGAACTCATCCATTCAGATGTATGTGGCCCAATGCCATCATCCTCCATTAGCGGGTATGTATATTATGTATCATTTATTGATGATTACTCTCGTAAAACCTGGATATATTTCTTGAAAACTAAAGATGAATTGTTCAACAAGTTCAAGGAATTCAAAGCCTTGATAGAGAACCTTTCTGAAAGAAAGATTAAGATACTCAGGTCAGATGATGGAGGATAATATACCTCAAAAGTGTTTGTGAACTTCTGCAAAGATGTTGGGATCAAGAGGGAACTCACTACTCCCTATAATCCCCAACAAAACGATGTAGCTGAATGAAAGAACAGAACCATACTGGAAGCTGTGAAGACTATGATCCATGATCAAGATCTTCCTATGTGCTTATGGGCAGAAGCAACAATGGCAGCTGTTTATGTGCAGAACCGATTGTCCCATAGTGCACTTGGCCTCAAGACACTGGAAGAGATGTCCACCGGAAAGAAGCCAGTGGTAATCCATCTCAAAATATTTGGCTGTCCAGTGTTTATTCATATACCTAAAGAAAAGAGAAACAAGATGGACCCTTCAGGAAAGAAGAGAATATTTGTGGGATACTGTGAGGTCTCCAAGGCCTTCGGAATTTATATACCAGGTCAACATCACATTGAGATCAACAGGGATGTGACCTTTGATGAAGATGCAACGCTCAAGAAATCTAAACTATGCCAGCTTGAAGAAGTATATGAAGAGGAACTCGTAATCCACAATACTGCAATGAGGGAGCTTTCCAGAGCTGCAGAACCAGTGAGGGAAGTCTTAACTTCCCCTGATGAGGAACTTCTAGAAGACCATGATATAGTAGAAGTGCAAGAACCTCCTCAGATGACGATCCTCCATAAAAGAAAGCCAACTTGGGCTAGAGAGCTTATTCAAGATGGAGAGAAGTACGGTGTTCTCCAAGGAACTAGGAGACAGGTGAAAAGACCAAAGCCATTCTCCAGTTATACGGCTTTGATGTGTGATATCCTAGAAGAGGAGCCTACCTGCTTTGGAGAAGCCATTCAGAGAAAAGAATGGGCAGACGCCATGACAGAGGAATACCAATCCATAATGAAGAACGAAGTATGGGAAATAGTTCCCAGACCGAAGAATAAGGATGTGGTATCCTCTAGATGGCTCTTCAAAATAAAACATGCGGCTGATGGAAGTATTGAGAAGTGTAAAGCAAGATTCGTCGCTCGTGGCTTTTCCCAGAAGGAAGGCATTGACTATGAAGAGACATTTGCTCCTGTGGCCAGAGACACTTCGATCATAACCATCATAGCTCTTGCAGCTAAGATGAAGTGGACGCTGCACCAGATGGACGTGAAGACAACTTTTCTAAATGGTGTCATCGAAGAGGAAGTGTATATAGAGAAACCTCAAGGATTTGAGGTTGAAGATAGGAAGTCTCATGTCTGCAGATTGAAGAAAGCCTTATACGGATTGAAGCAAGCTCTTAGAGCTTGGTATGGTCGTATAGACAATTTCTTGACGAGCTTAGGCTTTACGAAGAGTAAAGCAGACTCTAACCTCTACTTCAAAATCATGAACAATGAGCCAGTAATCTTACTGCTATATGTGGATGACTTATTCTTAACCGGAGAAGAGAAACTCATCACTGAATGAAAAAGAGACTTGCCTCGGAATTTGAAATGAAAGACCTTGGCCTAATGCATTATTTCTTAGGTCTTGAGGTATGGCAGAGTCCTGAGAGGATCTTCCTTAACCAAGGGAAGTACATGGTCGAAATCTTGAAGATATTTGACATGTTGGAATGCAAGCCCGTGAATACACCCATGGAAGCGAAGCTGAAGCTGCTGGTCGATACTTTGTCAGAATTGATTGATGCCACACTGTACAGACATATTATTGGATCGCTAATGTACCTGACGAACACCAGACCAGACATTTGTTTTGCCGTGAACACCTTGAGTCAGTTTCTGGTAGAACCCAGACGTGTTCACCTAGTGGCTGCAAAACATGTGATGAGGTACCTTATAGGTACAATAGATTATGGTCTCAACTATGATGGAGATCATGATTTCGCATTGAGTGGATATACTGATGCAGATTGGGCAGGAAGTGTTTCTAATAGGAAAAACACTTTAGGATGCAGCTTCAGTTTGGGATCAACTATGATCTCGTGGTAGAGTAGGAAGCAATTTAGTATTGCTTTTAGCACAACGAAAGCAGAATACATTGCTGAATGTTCTGCCAGCTGCGAAGCTATATGGCTTCGAAAGTTGCTGACCGACCTATTTGACTTAGAGATGAGAGCAACCTTGATTCTATGTGACAACCAAAGCTGCATAAAAATGACAAAGAATCCTATATTCCACGACAGGTTGAAGCACATAGAGATCCGTTATCATTACATCCCTGACATGGTATAGAGAGGAGCGTTAAAGCTCCAGTACATTAGCACGGATGAACAGGTTGTTGACGTGTTGACCAAGCCCCTATCTCATGTGAAGTTTGAGTACTTCCGAGATAAGCTTGGCATAGTTTGAAAGGACCTTCCTCGAAAAGGGGAGTAGTTGCTGTGTTCCTTGCTTCTGTCCTAGTTGTCAGACGTAAAGCAAGATGAGATGTTCCTTGCTTCTGACCTAGTTGTCAGACGTAAAGCAAGATGAGATGTGTACATTGCTTCCGACCTGATGGTTGTGACGTAAAGCAAGATGATGTGTGACTAGTACTATGCTTCCGGCTCTATAGATGCGACATAAAGCAAGTCTAGTCCCCTGCTTCCTACCTGATGGTTGTGACATAAAGCAGGATGTGTACCTTGCTTCCGACATCATGGTTGTGACGTAAAGCTAGTCTAGTATCCTGCTTCCGACCTGATGGTTGTGATGCAAAGCAGGACGAGTATCTTGCTTCCAGCTTGAGTGCTGTGACGTAAAGCAAGACAATGAGATGAGACTAGTATTGTGCTTCCAGCTTGATAGTTGTGACGTAAAGCCAGTCGAGTATCTTGCTTCAAGCTTGAGTGCTGTGACGTAAAGCAAGACGATGAGATAAGACTAGTACTGTGCTTCCAGCTTGATAGCTATGACGTAAAACCAGTCTAGTATCTTGCTTCCAGCCTGAGTGCTGTGACGTAAAGCAAGACATTGAGATGAGACAAGTACTAAGTTTACAGCTGGACAACTGTGACGTAAAGCCAGTCTTGTATTATGATGAGCCAACCTTGTGCTGTGATGATGATGATGTATCAATTTTTATACTAATAAATATTGATGCAGATGATGATGGCATTCCTTGAGAATGACGATGCTGCCGATGAAGAAAACTTCTGATGATTTATAGATACGCCAGTTAGTGTTCCAAGATGATATTGATGATGCTGTCCTCTCACCCACTTGATGCTGTTGATGATGTTGTCCTCTCTCTCTCGCATGATGCTGCTGAAGAATACCCTTCTTGTTAAGGGGGAGTGTTGAAATAATGTAACTGCAAAGAGTATTCTTATTATTATTTGATATATTATTCATTGAATCAATCCCCATTGTGGATTGATCTTGTCGGCTATTGTAATAGGACCAAATCCCCTTTTGCAGATTGGTCAAATGGTAATTATAATAGGCAGAATAAGAAGTCGGCCCTGCCAGTGAAGAGACACTTCACACGTGCCAGTCTAATATAAATAAGGAGGCTAGCGCCTCACTTAGACACACAACTCACTTGCTCATTGAGAGACAAGTTTCGGATCTGCTGCTAGGAGAAGAAGGAGAGAGAGAGTGGCGCATATCTGGGAGAGGACTTTCTGTATTAGTTTAAGAGATCTCTTGGCTTTGTATTGGCTATCTATATTAAGGAAGTTTTGCTGGGTTTTCTTCCCCTAGAGGGTTTCCCAGGATAAATGTTGTGTCTCTTGTGATTGTGTATTTCTTAGTGATCTTGGATTATGCTATTGTTATCTAATGAAATGCAAACAACTATAATAATGGCTTAAACATTAATAGTTCTGGAGGAGGTTTTGGAGTTCCGGGAGCGGAAACTGAGGAGCAAGGTCATTAGAGAGTGTTTGATCAGATGGAGAGGGATTCCAGTAGAGGATGCTACTTGGGAGAGCGAGCAGGTGTTGTAGCACCCTGGATTGGTATTGCTTGAGGACAAGCAATTTCGGGAAGGGAGGATTGTAATGTCCCTTTCCAAATAGGAGCTCCAGAGAGGAGGCTTAATGGTCTAAACCGCCCCGTTAGACTATAGCCTGGGCTAGAAAAGTGGTAAACAAAGTTACTAGAGGTCACTCCAATCAAAGGTGTTATGTTCAGAAAGTGACATTGAGCTAAAAGTGGTTAAAAACGCTTTTAAGCCAATATGAGCTAAAAATAGAACAAACGAGCTAAAATTAGAAGTCAACAACGAATTAGGGTTTCAACAGTGAATTAGGGTTTAGAAAAGCTATAAGAGAAGGTTCAACGACCTAATTCATCATTATGCAGATTTTGACTTGTTAATGAGGAGAGAGGCGAATCTCGGGAGAGATATTTCAGTGGATTCCAGGGGGAAGACACCAGTTGGCTGATTTCGGTGTTGAGAGACACACCCTAGTCATCGGGAAGATCACACAGGTCTTCCATCATTCTTCAACAATAGTTAGACAGGTTGCAGTTTGATGTCCCGTTCCCAAGAGTAGGCCAGCAGGGAGTGACTTAGTAGTCTATATGTTCCCGTAGACTATAGTCAGGCACAAACAGGGAACAAGATGGAGAAATAAGGAGGAATTGATGGCTAAACGATGAATTAAGCCAAAATACTTAGGAAAAGTCACTTAAGCCTAAGTCAACGAAGAATTAGAAAGAAAAGGTGTTAAAGGGGGACTTAATTGACTAATTAATCACTTTAGGAGGAAAAACGCCTAGCTTAAGTGAGGTCAATGGTGAATTAGATTGGGAAAGGTATAAAGGGAGGAATTTGACCGAATTCCTCATTATGCATTGTTATGATTTGATGTTGAGAGTTCCCAGAGGAGGAGGAGAGCTGACCTTACTGTTTTGTGGATTTCTGGAGAGAAGAGCAGAGCGCGAGGCCGAGTGCGAAGCAGAGAGGAGGCTGGGTGACAGATATGAGCGACCAGAGGGCAGTGGTAAGACCCCCGTGGATCCAGACATAGCCTTCATGCAGGTTATCAGTGATATGCTAGCTAGCCAACAAACCATGTCTCAGTCTTTGGCTCAGGTAGCGGATAGACTGGCTATGGTAGACATTCCGGGCACACAAGGCCCACATGCATCACATGGGAACTTAGGGGCAGGTAGTAGACCCCAGTCACCCACTCGCACATATACCTCTGCGAGTAGGATTCCACGTCCGTTGTTTCCCAATTTCTAGAGGGCATCTCCGGTAGCAGCTCTGATACCGATAGCACAGAGACCGCCCACACATGCAGAGGACATTGCAGAGTATCGGATAGAGTATGCGGCCTTGGGCCATGACTTTCATCAGGATATGACCTTAGTCGAGTATTGTGGATTCAGACTCAGGAACCGTCCTAGAGAGCCACAGAGGGGAGGGCAGCAGCAACATGGGCATAACATTGACGTCATCTGAAAAAGTTGGTAAACTCACCATACATTCTTTTGACGGATCGTCCAAATACACTGCCAGAGCTTGGGTACAGAAACTAGATACCTACTACAAGCTCAACTAGATGACTGAGGCAGAGGCCATCAGTTTCGTCACCCTACACTTGGAAGGTGAGGCACACGAGTGGTGGTATCACGGATTGGTGACATTGGGTCACAATCGCATCACCTCCTACAGAGAGTTCACATAGAGACTCATGGATAGATTTGATAGGAGGAGAGGTATGGCTTGGAGATAGTTGACATATGGATCTGCAGACCCAGGAGGAGAGGTATGGCTTGGAGATAGTTGACCTTACACATACCTATCAGTATGGGGAGAGTGAGTCACCACTCTTGGAGATTCCATTGATGGACCAGGTTGTGGAGACCGACAGCTTGTTGGGACACTTACTCCTAGGATCGATCTACAATGATGATGATAGACTCCTTATTGGTCGGGATGACCATAACACGTGTCTGGACACATCTGTATGGGATCCAGGCGCAGATGATATTAGTAGGGTGAGGGCACAGGAGGATACAACTGCCCATACAGGATATAGTGCGATTCAGATGGGGGTAGCAGTTGGTGATGGTGTGCAGTGGCCTAGAGGAGGACTTAGTAGCATGGTGGACAATGGGTAGTTCAGTGCCTTATCTTTTGAGGAGTATGTTGTTGGCGATTCCATTGTTGACACTAGCAGTGAGGGGCATGAGGTAGAACGTTAGCGGGACTGTGATCAGGATTCACGACACTGGACGGGACAATTGAGAGTCAATGAGGACATGATCATGGCAGCCACTCGATGCATTGATGATACACACGCATTGGTGGTAGGTTATTGTTGGAGGGCCTCGATGGCACAGGATAGTTCAGATAGGGGACTTGCCATTGATGACTTCCATACACTCATGGAGAGAGTGACTGTGATGAGGGTTGACTACCAGCAATTATTGATGGACAGAGATTACCTATTGGAGATTGGCGAGATGTATCACAGGGCACTGAGGGAGCAGGAGCTTGAGGTGGACCGACTCTCTCGTGAGTTGGTGAGCACACGAGGATTCTTGGAAGGCACAGATACAACCCTTCAAGAATCAGAGTCCAGATTAGATGAGCTCCTTGAGGAGACTGGTCAGAGATACACTATATCTATCTCGGCAGAGAGTCAGATATGTTCCTCAGTTACATTGCTGGAGGATATCTGGGTGTCACAAGGGCCACCATTGATGGGTAGTTCTGAGACAATCGGTCATACACATGTCACATACACATGAGGATTCCAGAGCCAGGGGCAGTTACGAGGACGCTTTCATTTGTGTCCCAGGATTGGTTGATGTCCACATAGAGGTTGATCCGGCAGTACACCTTGGACATATGATGATGACAGAGATGTACAGTGGGATTCATGGGGACGCATTGGATGGCAGGGAGGAGACACACTTAGTGGAGCATGGAGATTCCTCTCCCTTGCAACAACACATAGTTCTGAGAGATCACCTTCACAATAGCAACAACTATCTGAGTGATGATGGAGGGAGAGTGATTGACCAGCAGTTTGTGGAGTTATCTACTGTTGTATCCGATAGTTGGAGTTTAGGCGATTATTCACCATGGGTGCTAGTGGATGAGCTTTTGGTCCAATCCCGGGGATTGACCAAAGAATATGATACTTTCCAGTCCTACAGTTGGGTGCAGATATTTATGATAGCCTTTCCCGACACTTTTATCATTGGCAACAACAGAAGGGGTGCTAGACAGTGGCAGGGGACATGGAGAGTTGGTAGGCTGAGACCACCTGACAGAAGTGTCTTGATTGCATACAATAGGATAGGGGTGGATCATTAGGGGCAGACAGTTGAGGTCCTAGGCGTGATGGAGAGTATCCTAGGCCATGGGACAGAGGATAACTCAGAGGTTGCTACATATTCAGACTCTCATTGGGATGAGGGTGGACGGATTTCGACAGTTACCAGTAGGGCACATCAACAGTTAGTGGGGATTGGAAGTGATGAGCTTCCAAATTTGACATGGGATCCTGGAGTCCATTGGGTCGATAGTTTGTTTCATCTTATGAGGATCCATGCATGGAGGGTCCAGTATGGATACTTTGAGCAGACAATAATGATCAGAGTAGAGCAACATCAACATGATGGTCCCTGTCAGAGACTAGCATGGGACCCTGGGATTACAGGGCTGGGCATTTCATTGACTGATGGAGACGAGCGAACGTTTGCAGGGGGGAGTCACTTTGATTTTCCATTGAGTTTCAGTATTGGGGAGAGCACGTC
>ML833833.1:33541-43937 GCA_009831015.1 Picea engelmannii
AAGATTGATGGTCGAATCTTCAATTCCCGAGAGCTGTTAAAAAATAGAAGTTATCCCTTTTTCTACAATCCCTGCATAAAATAACAAACATACTAAAATAGGAAGGTGATGATTTCATTCATGGTAATCAGACGTGTTGATTTGATGTAGGTATGGTGAGTACAACTCAATCCTTCGTATATAGTGGTTATCATAAAAATAACAACCCAAAATAGATCATACATAAGTATGCAAATCCTCTAATCATGATTTCAAATGTTAGGACACGATCTGTGCAGGGTGGCACATGCAAAACAATGATTATTCTCGGTGCTGCAGGAATAACGCTATTCTTGAAGAACCTTTTCTAACTTGGCAAAATTTGAAAATTCAAATAATGAAATGACAAGTGATGTGACAAAAAATTATCATATCAGATCCTAAACTTTAAAAACCTCAAAAATCATTTAAAAGGTGCAATAAATATTGAAAAACAAGCTTCCAAGCCAAGAGGTAAAAACATAATTTTGATAGAAAATCATGAAAAAGGAGGGGACAGGGACTAGGGATACTCAGTCAATCAAAAACAAGGTTAGAGACTAACACTGGATCCTTCTAGGGGTAAAGTTTCATGATGAAGCTTTGAGAACTATTTACCAATGCCTTCATATCCTTCTGATTATCTTTATTTTCTTGTTTTGACATCCTTTATTTAAACCACAAACTGTAAAGAAACAATTCCATTGGGTATATGGAGTCTTTATTTGAGTTCAAAAGTTAAAACCTATTGTACAAGATGAACTTTTTGACTGATCTTAAAGGAAATAATGCTTCAGGAATCTCCCATTTATTGGGCCTCCTAAAATCTCACTATCATCCAAATTATGTAAGAGAAAGGTATTGTTGTTCATGACCTTGGCTACTTTGAAAGGACCATACCATAAGTTGTCAAACTTTCCATGTTTAGCTTTTTCGTCTCTTCTAGCATCCCATCTCAATACAAGATCTCCCTCTTTGAAAATATCCTTCTTTTTCTTCTTATCAAACGTTGCTTTGACTTTTCTCTGATGAATAACAACTTTCTGATCCATATTTTTTCTAGCTTGTTGAACCTCTATCATCTGGAAAACTCTCCTTTGAATGCCATTGGTTTCTTCTAACTCCTCTTGCAAAAATTTAAGAACAGGTAAACCCAATTGAGTTGGGAAAATAGCCTATGTACCATACAAAATTTGTAAAGGGGAAGTTCCAATATATTTCTTATTACTGGTCCAATCAACCCATAGGAAACAATTTAACTTGGAATCCCATGACCTTTTGTTTTTTGTAATTAGTTTTTTTATAATCCTTATGAGGATTTTATTGGATGATTCTGCTAACCCATATCCTTGGGGATAGTAAGGAATGGAATGGACCAATTTGATGTTATATTTATTGCAAAAATAAATCATTGAGTTTGAATTAAACGCTTGAGCATTGTAAGTGACTAGCTTCTTAGGACAACCAAATTTAGAAAAAATATGCCCTTCAATAAATTCCATGATTACCTTGTTTGTTGCATTACAGGTTAGGATTGCTTCAATCCACTTGGTAAAGTAAATTGTGGCTATAAGTATCCATTTATGTTGTCCTGAATATGAAGGATTGATTTCTACAATAAAGTCTAGGCCCCACTGTTGAAAAGGTCCATGAGCAATGATGGGTTTTAAAGGAAAAGACATAAGTTTTTGTTTTCCTTCAAACTTTTGACATGGTTCACATGCCCTCCTTTGAGAAAATATGTCAGAAAATAGTACATGACAATAGTAGCCTGCTCTTAGAATTTCGAAAGAAATAGCTTTCCAATGGTGATGTCCCCCACAAACACCTTGGTGTAAATCACGAAAAATTTGTTTTGCTTCCTCTTCATCAACACACCTTAACAAAATTCCATTAGGATCTTTCCAAAACAAGATTTGATCAATAATGAAATATTTCACTAATTTCAATTTAATTGATCTGAACTTGGATTTATCTAAATCGGGATGAGACTGAAGATTTAGTAGAAAAAAGACAATATCTTTGTACCATGGTGAGGAAAAATATTTTTTGTTTACCTGTGAATTAGTTTCCTCAATCTTAAATAATGAATTCTGTGATTTTCTAGAGAAATGATACAATCCAATTGCTTTGCAATTTGACTCTGTCATCAATTTGGAAAGGCATTGTCCTTTTATTAACTGAGTGGGATTTATAGTCATATTGTATTCCATAATTTTAGTTATCCACTTTCCCCTCTTTCCTTCACAATCAGGTTGGACCAAAATTTCTTTAACTGTACTATTTGGAACATATGTAGTAATCTCAGATTGTAGAACATATACCCTAAAAGATTTTAAATCATTTACCAGATCATATGCTTGTTTCTCCATAATATCATATTTTAGTTTAGAATCTCTGAGAGTCTTGCTAAATAAAGAGATAGGTTGCTCATACCACTGATCATTTCTTTGTAAGAGAACAACAACTATAGTGTCTTCAGAAGCAAATGAAAAAATCAAAAACTCCTTAGAGTAATTAGGGTTGATGAGGACAGGTGCCTGAATAAGAGCCTGCTTAATTTTTTCAAATGATTCTTTGGCTTTTGGTATCCATTTTATTTCCACATCCTTCTTTAACATATCAGTAATGTACTTGATGATTTCGGCAAAATTTGGTATAAATATTCTTAAAATTTTGATTTTACCTATGAAGGATTGGATAGACTTGTTGTTTATTGGAATGTCTATCTATTGAATGGCCTTTACTCTTTCAAGATCTATCTTGATTCCTATTGGTGAAACAATATGTCCTAAAAGTTTTCCTTCTTCCATGGAAAAATGAGATTTTTTAGGATTTAATGATATACCATACCTCCTACATTTTTCAAATGTCTTCTTCAAATGATGCAAGTTTTCTTCATACGAGGTTGAAAACATGGTAAAATCATCAAGATAAATACCCATAAATCTTTCTTTCTCACCAACAAATGCAATATCCATATCTCTCTGAAATGTTGCTCATGCATTCATTAATCCAAATGGCGTCTTTTCATACATTAAAGTGCCCCATGGAGTGGTAAAAGTTGTTTTATTATTATATTCCTCCATTACTGATATTTTATTATACCCTGAATAGCCATCAAGCATAGAGATCCTCTTTTCCCCTACTATTGTTTGTAAAATATGATTTGTTTTAGGTAATGGATAATAGTCCTTTTGAGAACATCTGTTCAGATTTCTGATGTCTACAAAAATCCTTATATCTCCATTCTTTTTCCTGACATGTACTAAATTAGCTACCCATTTCGAGTATCTAAGTGGTACTATAATTTTAGCATCCAACAACCTTTTTAGTTCTTTTTCTATTATAGGTAGCAAGAATGGATTTAATTGTCTAGATTTTTTCTTAAAATGTTTGGATCCAAGATTTGAAGGAATCTTGTGTTGCATAATTTCTGTATCAAAAACCTGTAGGTCTTCATAAGACCCGGCAAATACATCTTAAAATTGTTTTATCAAATTAACATACTGGTTTCTCCATTTTCTTGACAGTTTTCTGGATAATTTTGCCATCCTAGGATTTGAATCTGGACTGATATCACATTCTATTACACCAGTCTCCTATGTTTGAATAATAGCTTTTCTTGAAAAATCATTGTTATCAAATAATCCCTCAAGTGGAACCAAACCTGTTGGTAGATGATTCGTTTTCAACTCAATAATTTTGTGACCAACAACACTGTCTTGAAGGACATTTGTAGCATGAACTTCCACATCATCATTTTCATTATCCTGATCTATTGAAATATTAGAAAAATCATCAATGGTATCCAAGAAACTTTGAATTTCCTGGTCATCTTTAAAAACTTGCCAATTTTTTATGTTATTTGGTATTGAGGGTCTATGTCTTACCTCAATCACAAATTTTAAATTGGGAAATATTGGAGTTCTGAAATTACTGGTTGCAAGTTCTAAAGAATCTATGTGTTGATTCAAATTCTTGTGTACAAAAGTGATATTGAAGGCCAAAAAGAAATTATCAACATAATCCCACACCTCATTTCTATATTTCTTTAAACTTTGTTGTTTGGTCTGATAAATGTTTTTGATCTGATGGATGATAATCTCTGAATATCCAAAAACAATTTTTTTATCTATGCCCATATTTTTAGCAACTTTCAATCCTAACAGCAGAGCTTCATATTCACTGATGTTGTTGGTTGTATCAAATTCCAGTTTGTATGACAGAGGAGTAACTTCTTTGGTAGGAGAAATAAAAACAATCCCAACCCCAAAGCCTTCTTTTGAACAAGCCCCATCAAAGAACATTTTCCAGAATAAATTTTCTCCATTGTCTTCAACTATAGGTATCATTTTTCTTATTGTTGTTTCAGCTATCTGATCACCAATGTGAAAAATAGAAGAGTCAGGTTCATCTTCTACAGCATATATGGGATGATTACTAGGATTTTCATGATCACTTATCAAGTAAGACAACCTTACTTCCCTGTACAGMCTTCGATGTTCTCCACCAAACAAAGGTATGGTAGCATAATTGAGATCCATTTGTAGTGTGCCTCCAACTTTTTTAGCCCATGATCTTGACAGAAGCATCCCCAATTTAGGAGGTATGTCAGCCACAATTACATCCAACACCACACTTTTCATATGTAACTGAGATAAAGTAATAACCATGTCTTTAATGACTCCGAGACATTTAACTTTTATGGAGTCAAATGAATATAGGTCTAGATAAGGCTTAGTGATGTCTAAACCTAATTCATCCATTACCACTTTTGACATGACATTGTGTGAAGCTCCCTAATCCATTAAACAATTATGCACTATTTTTTCATGAATGTTCAAAGATATGTAGAAAGGAGGAGAAGCATCAGTCATGTCTTCAATATGAGGTCCAATGATTATAGTAGGGTTTTCATCTTCAAGAAGCTTCTCAGTTTCCTTTACCTCTGTAGTACTAACCTTGATAGGTTGCTTTGGTTGCTGATCAGTTTAACCCCTAAACTTTCTTTACTCACTCCTGATTTAACTGGAGCATTAGCATTCTTGGTTGAAATAGGTATATCCATTTTAGGTGTGTTTGATCTAGACCTAAAATCATATTTTGTCCTTTTAGGTTCTTTCTGTAAAATTTCATCAGCATCCCCTTCTTCAAAATGATTTAGTATAAGAGAATATTGATAATATTGTTGTGTCAAATGAGTAGGAGCTAATTATGTATCATTTAAATGCACTATAGGATCATATTCAGTGTTCTCCACTTCTTCAACTTCTTCCATTGCATTATTTTGAAAAGGAGGCAAAACTTTCTGATCTTCTTGATTTCTCCTTTCTCTGGTTAATATTTGAGGGGCATTGTTAGGCCTCCTAAACTAGTTAGGATTTTTGTATCCACCTTCCTGTGTAGGTATGCTAGGTTGTTTTGTTTCCATATTCATCCTGGCCATTTCATATGTCAAGGTTTTCAACATTTTGGCCATTTCATCCATCTTAGAATCAGATGTTGTATGAGAAGAAGAAGGGAGTTCTTTTTTTTTTTGTTTTTCCTGACTCTATCACCCCTGGACTTCAATTTCTCTGTTGCTAGTATGTTGGATTCTACCTCAATGGTTTCTTCTTGCATAAAAATCAGAGTAGCAGACCTCCTTTCTCTCAACAACAGAGAAAAATCAACCTCAAAGGCATTAGAAAAAGTAATTTTGGATGATGTTTTTGTGGGCTTGATTTCATCTGGAATTTTACTATACATTTTATTAAACCTTTTAGTAAAATCAGATATAGATTCAACTTGTTTTCTTTTCAAAGCACCAAATTCAGTGATGTAATATAAGTAGTCTTTCGTATCCGCCTAGTTTCTTAAAAATGTATCATCCAATGCATCAATATCAGCAATTGAATTGGGAGGAATGCTTCTAAAACATTTCCTTGCCTCGCCATCTAAACTTTGCACAAAAAGTTTCATCCAAACATCTGCATGCTCCACATTAAAATTATCTGCAAAATTGTAGAATGAGTTTAAGTGTTCTTCAGCAGTGACTTCTCCCTCTCCATTGAATCTTGGAAAATACTTCATATAATCATTAGGTGGGAAACCATACAGGACTTGTGGCAGGTTTAATGGTGCATATCTAGCTGCAATAGTTGCATCCATTCTATTTACAGACATATTTACAACAAATGGTGTTTGGATTGTAGGAGTGAGAAAAACTGGTGATGTAGAAATAGAGATAGTTCCTTGAGTGGAGAAAATTAATTGAACTTATGTAAGTCTTTGATCTTCAGAAAACATAGGTTTCTTTTCTGGACCAAAGTAGGTTGAAGGTTCTAGAAAAAGAGGATTTTCAAAGGAATAATAGCATGGTTTATTCTCTTCAGAAGAAAAGAACTGAGGTGATGATGAGAGTGTATCAGGTTCACTTTTAATATCTTTGGTAAAATATTTCAAAGCTTCAACTACAGGTAAAGTATTTTTTTGTTCTTCTTTAATGAGCTCAACAAACAATTTCCATTGATTTAAATTCAATTCTAAGATAGTCGAAGGAAAAGAAATAATAGTAGGCTTAACAATAGGTTGTGTTTCACTCTCAGGAATAACTTATTCAATTTGTGTGAGTTTGATTGTTTTAGAAGACTGTCCTTGAGTACTAGTAGAAGAAAATTTTCCTTTTGAAAGAGAGGACTGTCCAAGAGTGATTTTAGGTTTTCTCAATAGATTTTCAGGGTCTCGTACTGCTGCAATAGGCTTGGGATTTGGGTTTTTTCTGGATACTTGGTTATTTGTAGAGGATGAGGAAGTTGGAGGAATTTTAGGTCCTTTTCCTTCTATTTTAGGAGCCAAAATTACTACAGAGGAGTCACCAGGTGAAAAATACATTGTCTCATGTAAATGTTCAAAATCTTGGCCACCATAAAGATTTGGATCTGATCTCTGTCGTTCTCCCAGGGAAAATATCTTTGTTCCTTCATCCACACCAACAGCGCTAAAAGATGCTAGTCCCTAAAGTTCCACTTGACTGTGAGAGGGAAAGCTATGGCATCATAAAGTTATTGCAATGGTATTTATGAAGGGTTTTGAAATAGATTTTTAGAATGTGGTTGAAAGTTTGTTCAAGGATTCAAGAATAAACACGTAACTCAAATGTAAAAGCAAGAAAAAATCCCATTGATTTAGTAAATGGTAGTCACCTTAATAGATCAGAAAACTATGTGAATAAAGAAGGGAATATATGAGAGTATCTAGTTTGTCAACTCCATATGGATTTCTTATTTCAAAATATCATTGAGAAACAAGAACATATACTTGAAGACAATCTTGATAATAAACAAAAACAACAATGTTTTTAGTGTGTTACTTAAAATCAAGAAATCAAATGCATTGCAACAAAATAAAAGACTTCAAGTAAGAAAATAATTAGAATAATATATGAAAGAGGATATGACCATCAACATGTCTTTTCCATTTAGTATCAACATGGAATATAAATTGTCTTACAATGGATTTAAAAAAAAAAGTTCCTTGAATGCCCAACTTATCGACCCTTGTACAATCTTTCTTGTGCCTATTTAAAGTACACAGAGTATTCCTGTAGATCCTATTTTCTAGTTTACAATTTTCTAATAGGATCATGTTAATGCCTATATCCTAGGAATATTATCTCAAATGAGCACTTATAATGCCTATATAGTAGAGGGCTCAACAGTCAATCCAAATATATATTAGGAAATAGCTTTACAAAACTGGCAAATCCCACAAAAATTGGAACCCTGTCTTGTTGAGTTGTTCCATATGAGATATCAAAAGTTTCATTTGAATCAAGCATTATGAATCAAACTTTTCATCTTTACTCCCTGAGAAATAGCATCAAACAAACAAAAATGAAGCAAAATATTAATGAATCATCATGGTATGATGACTACACTAGCCCTGGTGTCTCTATGTTTAAGCTTGGTTGTTAACACAACATTATGCCAATATAACCTGATATTGGATTCTCTTACCTCTTTAATAAATGCCTTCTGTTCATTTATTTTCCTTTTAAAATCTCATATCTTTTCTTGTTTTTTGGAATTCCATTGATCAACAAAAGCTTTCTCTTTCTTCAATTTCTTTATCATACTCTGCAACTCATTTACTCTGTCTTTTTCCTTCCTTGCTTTCACTTTAAATTATGGATATTCCTCTACAGAGGCAGGTAAATTTGGATCTATAACAGCTTGAAGTTTTCTTAATTTAATAACATATTTTGAAGATAGTCCAAAACTAAGATATTCATCCTCAGTGCTATCAAAATCTTTGGTTTCTGGAAGATCTTGCATCTGGTCTGGTTCTGAAAAAAAAAGATCATTTTTGTCATCATAAGTTGCATATGTGCCCTTGAACACAAATTTAGATACTGAAGCTAATTTTTTAGTTTCTCTGGTCACGAGTCTTCTGGAGTACTATACAATATTCTTTCATTTTTCATGTTTCTTCTTCAAGTCCTCGGATTCTTTCTCTGTTCTTTGTAAAGAAGATTTCACTGCCTGTTTTTTGATCTCCTTCTTAGAATCCTCTGAATTATCTTCTATAATTATAAGATTCTCCTTCTTGTTGGAAGGGTGAAACATTTATTTTGAATTCAGTCTAAATTTATTGGTAGCTCTGGTGAAATTCCTCCTAGGGAATTTAGGTACAAGTGTTTGCTTTTTGGTCTGTTTTTTACCCTTTGTATTCTTCTTACCTATAGATTCTTGTTTCTATTTGACTGGAGTCTAAACTGGGCTTGTGGTGTAATCCTCATATTCACCAATTTCCCTCTTTATATTTGGATCAGGATAGATATCAATGTCTTCATTCGTTTTAGGCTTCTTACCTCGACTAGTAGTGCCTTTCTCATGATCTTCACCTATAGGAAAATAACCAATAGCTTGTTGGGTTTGTAATTTTCTCTTGCTAGCCCGAGTTACCCTAGTTTCAGGTGACTCTTATTTTATTAAGACTATGGTGGCTTGAGGAGTCTATTTCTCCTTTACAAATTTATTCCCCTTGACAGTTTTGGATTTAGTTGACTATAAATCTGGTTTTCAGGACAGGATTAACCAATCCCAAGATCGTTGAACTTCATTTAAGGAGAAGACTACTAATTTTCTAATCAAACCTTAATGAAAAAGACTATTTTTTGTTGTAGCAAGATGGGATTGGATCCTCTTAGACATCTTGGATAAACATTTTAATAGAAAATAAGGTAAGTTAAGAGGGTAATCACCATTTATATGAATCAACAGTCTGATATGATAGAGATAAACCAAGGAAAACCTCCCTTCACATGTAATGTACTTGTGGATAATTAGCAAGGTAGTGTGTCATTCTTTCCTTACCCAGCTATGTGGTATACCCTTGCTCCAGTTAGGGTTTTTCTTCTCTAGAATTAGAAACTAATTTACAAATTCCATGACCACATTCTTCTTCTTCCACCATCTTTCCCCATACACTAGAAATTTGCAGGATTTAGTGATAGAATGTTATGTCACATGCATCAGAAGTTTTCCAACCACATATTCAAAGCCATCAAATTTGTGTTCAAACGTCATCGATATATGTTTGTCATGCCCCTAGAATGTTGAGAAAAAGTCGAACCAACCAGCATCCTTGAATTTTTGCGCCATATGAGTGAATGCTTCGAGCAATTATGTGCCTTCGGGCTCTAGTCTAATTATCTGGCCACTCCTTTTGGGTGCCAAGTCACTGATATGATCTTGTAGACAATTCTGAGAATATTGATGGTCAAATCTTCAATTCCCGAGAATTGTTAAAGACTAGAATTTATCACTTTGTCTACAATCCTTGAATAAAATAACAAACATACTAAAATAGGAAGGTGATGATTTTATTCTTGATAATCAGACGTGTTGATTTGATGCAGGTATGGAGAGTATAACTCAATCCTTCGTATATAGGAGTTGTCATAAAAATAACAACCCGAAATAGATCATATAGAAGTATGCATATCCTCTCATCATGATTTGAAATGTTAGGACACGATCTGGGCAGGGTGGCGCATGAAAAACAATGATTATTCTCGACGTTGTAGGAATAGCGCTATTCTTACAATGCCTTTTCTAACTTGGAAAAATTTTAAAATTCAAATAATTAAACGACAAGTGGTGTGACAAAAAATTATCATATCAGATCCTAAACTTTAAAAACCTCAAAAATCATTTAAAAAGTGCAATAAAGATTGAAAAATGATCTTCCAAGCCAAGAGGTAAAAACAAAGTTTTGACAGAAAATCATGAAAAATGAGGGGATAGGGACTAGGGATACTCACTCAATCAAAAACAAGGTTAGAGACTAAGAGGATGCAACGAGCACTTTCCAACATAAATAAGTTGAAATA
>ML833834.1:28580-47039 GCA_009831015.1 Picea engelmannii
AAGACTAGAAGCATAAGTGAATTGTATGATCAAAATGAAGAAGTAGATCATATTTCAAATTTTGCATTTATAGCTTATGATCCTATAACTTATGATGAAGCTGCTAAAGAGGATGTCTGGATAAAAGCAATGGATGAGGAGATTGATTCCATTAAAAGAAATAACACTTGGGATATTTTCAATTTACCTGAAGGTAAGAAGAGCATTGGTGTTAAATGGGTTTATAAGACTAAGTTGAATGAAGATGGCCAAGTTGAAAAGTACAAGGAAAGACTTGTAGCTCAGGGGTTTAGTCAACAACCCGATATTGATTACAATGAAACTTTTGCTCCTATAGAAAGGATTGACACAGTGAGGATGGTCTTAGCTATTGCAGCTCAGAATAGATGGATCATGCATTAGATGGATGTCAAGTCTACATTCTTGAATGGATATTTGGAAGAAGAGGTTTATGTAAGACAACCTCCGAGTTATGAGATTGATAAACACAGAGGTAAAGTTTATAAGTTGAGGAAAGCTTTATATGGATTGAAGTAGGCATCCAGAGTTTGGTATAGAAAAATTGATGAGTACATGATTAGTATTGGATTCTGTAGAAGTCCAAGTGAACCAAATTTGTATACAAAGGTAAACCAGAATTGTAAACTTTTGATTGTTTATTTGTATGTTGATGATCTGTTTTTTACTGGAGATCTATCTGTAGATGATTTTAAGAATGCCATGAAAAAAAAGTTTGAGATGACTGATTTAGGTTTAATGAAATTTTTTCTTGTAATTGAAGTAGATCAATCTGATGATTGGATTTTCATATGTCAAACTAACTATGCAAATCAAGTGATGAAAAGGTTTAGAATGTTGAATTGCAAGCCAACTTCAACACCAATGGCAATTGGTATTAAACTGAGCAAGTATGATGAAGGATCATATGTTAATCCAACCATGTATAAGAGGCTGGTTGGAATCTTGATGTACTTAACAAAATCCATACCTGACATTATGTTTGTTGTGAGTTTGGTTGCCAGATTCATGCAGACTCCGAAGAGTACTCATTGGAAAGAAGGAAAGAGGATCCTAAAATATGTTGTTGGAACAACTAATTTTGGTATTTGATACACATGAAGCTTAAAATTTGAGTTGATCGGATATACTGATAGTGATTTTGCAGGTTCCATTGATGACAGGAAAAGCACATCTGGGTATATTTTCAGTCTTGGATCTAGAGCAGTGGCATGGGCATAAAAAAAACAACACATTGTGACTCTATCTTCCACTGAGGCAGAGTATGTTGCAACAGTTGTAGCTACATGTCAAGTTGTATGGATGAGAAGGGTCTTAAATGAATTGTTGCATAACCAGAATGATGAACCCAGATTGTCTGTGACAATAAGTCTGCCATTGCATTGTCAAGGAATCACGTTTTTCACAAACAAAGTAAGCACATTGATACAATATATCATTTCATTCGAGAGCTAGTAACTGGTAAGGATATTTCTATTATGTTCTGTAGATCTGAAGAACAAATTGCAGACATATTTACGAAGCATTTGGGAAATGAACTCTTTAAAATTCATAGAAAATATATTGCGGTCTGCAAGCTGTAATGCATTGTTTACAACAATTTTGTTTTACATAGTTTTAGTTTGTTTTTGTTCTGAAATGATTAAGAGGGGGTATGTTAGGAAGTAATCATTTCACCACCTCTTTGCAAATGGTGAATCAGTGGACATCTTGACCCTTCAAGACTCGAGGATTAAACCACCGATTACAATTTTGTTTTACATAACTTAAACAGTGGACGCCTTAACCTTTGCAGGCCACAAGACACCATCACCACCTTGATTAAAATCTTTTAGAAGATTGAAGGGGCAATTTTCTGTGTTTAAATACTAGAGTCGAAATTGTAAATCATTGAGATAGCTTGAAAGCATTTCTTGAATTGAATTGGTTATTCTGTGTTCGGAGGTCTTCTCTGCGTTTATATTTTACTGCATTTATAAACTCAATTTATCTCTTGATAAAAACTCATTTTTGAACAAACATGGTAATTTCTTGTTTTTACTGATTGGAAATCTGGTTTTGCATTTATCCCAAAATTATTTGTTGGAGCGTATATGATTTGGAAAATTATTTTAATTTGTTATTTCGCATTTCAGAGTTCACTTGTTAAATGTGCGCGGAGTTCCTTTCCTTTACCAAACCCCGAACCCGAAGTAGTGGGGCCCACAGTTTATTCTCATTTTGCAATTCGGCGATTGAAGTTGCACGTTGTTTTGTATCAAGGGTTTGCAAACCCCGAAACCCAAAAAGCACCAGGCCCACATTTCATTCACATTTTCATGATTCGGGAGTTGTTGTGTGTTGGTGTTTGGCATTTGTAATCGCCAAATCCCAAACCCTGAAACTCAAAGTGCTGGGCTCACATCCTTTTCCCATTTCGCGATTCGGCAAACATCGTGGTATTTTGTTTTTTGTGTTTGGCATTTGCAATCATCGAAACCCGATCAACCTTTGTTTTTCACATTTGGTATCAGAGCCTGAAGTTTATCTGGTAATTGCTTAGTTCATTGCAGATTATTCTTGTTAGTGCAAAAAAATTTATTCTCATATTTTTCTGTGTGAAGGTTTATTTAATTTCTATCAATGTTTATAAATGGATGTGTCTGGTAGTAGTTTTTCTCAGATTCAGTTTGTTGTTCTGAGCGAGAAGTCACATGAATCATGTTACATTCGGATGAGGATGATTTTGCGTTCTCAGGATTTGTGGACTTATGTTATTGATGGCTATCCCGAGCGAGCTGATGCTACAGTAGAATTGGATCTGTCTAATGTTGACCGTGTTTTGCTGAAGAAAAACAGGAAGAAGGATAATAAAGCACTTGGATTAATCCAACAAGGATTAAATGAATCCATTTTTATGAAGATTGCTAGTACTGCATCTTCGAAGATAGCTTGGGACATTATTGAAATCAATTATCAAGGGGTGTCCAAGGTGAAGACAATCAAGTTGCAGAACTTCAGAAGCGATTTTGAAAATATGAAGATGAAGCATAATGAAAGTGTTGATACTTTCATGACTCAAGTAATGAGTGCTATGAACCAGCTCAGGTAGTATGGAGATGATGTTGAGAATAAAAGAGTTCTTGAGAAAGTGCTGAGAAGTTTGCCCAAGAAGTTTGAGCCTGTTGTTGTTCCGATAGAGGAATTTAAAGATTTAAGTCTAATGCAAATTGATGAGTTAACTGGTTCTCTTGTTGCTCATGAATCTAGGATATGTAGATATGAAGAAGGATCAATGGAGCATGATTTCAAATCCCAACTGCATGTTACCAGAGGCATAAGAAGAGGAATGTTTCATACTCATGGAAGAGGAGGTCAATTTTCTGGTCCAAGGGACAACGAAGCTAAATCAAAGTCTGAGCAGAAGTTCCAGGAGATTTCCCCTAATTTAAGAGGGAGCAATAGAAAACCTTGGCTCCAAGAAAATCAGAGGTATGATAAAAATAAAGTGCAATGTTATTATTGTAAGAATTTTGGGCATTTTTCTAACAAATGTTGGAAGAAACAGGCATATGCTGGAAACCAGTCTGCACATATTATGAATGAGTTTGAGGATCATCAAAATACTGTGTTTTTCACCTGTAACGTCACTCAACAATGTGAAAATGATATTTGGTTTTTGTATACTGGTTGCAGTAACCACATGACTGGTAATAAAGACTTATTTTCTTCCATTGATACTAGTATTCAGTCTGAAGTGAAACTAGGAAATGATTGTAAGGTTACAGTCAATGGTAAAGGTATAGTTCTAGTTTACACTAAGAACAATCAGAGAAGAAATATTGATGATGTTTACTTTGTGCCTGCTTTAAAATGCAATCTTATCAGTGTTGGGCAGTTGTTGGAGAAAAAGTACAGAGTGTTGTTCAACAACAAGGTATGTACTATCTATGATAAATTACCCAACAAACATTTGATTGCAAGAGTAGAGATGACCAAGAATAGAAGGTTTCCACTTGTTATGTGAAATGATTTGAGTGGTTCTTTGACTTCTTATAAAGATGGAAGTTTAGATGAATCTTGGTTATGGAATTTGAGATATGGTCATTTACATTTTGGTGGATTAGATTTGTTACAGAAGAAACAGAGGGTGAAGGGGTTACCTTGTATTCAACAACCTGCAAGATCTTGTGAGAGCTGCATACTTGGAAAACATCACAGAGAGAAATTTGATTCACGTGTTTCCTATAGAGAAAAATATCCTTTGGAAATTGTCCACACAGATTTATGTGGACCTAT
Organism: Picea engelmannii; assembly: GCA_009831015.1. Taxonomy (NCBI): domain Eukaryota; kingdom Viridiplantae; phylum Streptophyta; class Pinopsida; order Pinales; family Pinaceae; genus Picea; species Picea engelmannii. The sequence goes on from ML833834.1 coordinate 32,877, forward strand.
GAAAACACATTCTTTAAATGGTTGTGTTTATTTTATGAATTTCATAGGTGATTTTAGTAGGAAGAATTGGTTGTATTTGTTGAAACAGAAATCTGAAGCCTTTGAAGTTTTTAAAAGGTTTAAGTCTATGGTTGAGAATGAGAGTGGTCGAACCATTAAGATCCTCAGTTCTGACAGAGGAGGTGAGTATAAATTGAATGACTTCATTGAATTTTGTGATTTCCATGGAACTAAAAGGTAGTTTACTGCTCGATATACTCCACAGCAGAATGGAGTCATTGAAAGGAAGAACCAGACCATCATATACATGGAAAGAAGCATGTTGAAAGAAAACAATCTCTCAAATGAATATTGGGGATATGAAGTTCTATGCTCTGTTTTATCTTGAATAGAAGTCCGACCAAGACCATGAGGGATCCTGTACCTTAGGAAGCCTGGGATGGTAAGCCTTGTAATGTTTCTCATTTCAGAATTTTTGGATGTGTTGCATTTGCACATGTACCTGCAGAAATGAGGAGGAATTTGGATGACAGAAGTGAGAGATGTATTTTTGTTGGATACAGTGAAGAGTCTAGGAAATATAAACTCTACAATCCCATCACCCAGAAATATGTAATCAACAGAGATATTCAATTTAAAGAAGATGAAGCCTGGGATGGAAGTATTGACAAATCAATTTCAGAGGGAGTTGTGTTACCCCGTGAAGATGATGATGGAGCTGAGCAGGCTAAAGGAGATGGAAAGATGGTTCCACATGCATATATTCCTGCAGCAAGAAGTCCAACAAGACTAGCACCAGATTTCAGCCCATCTCAATTTAGAACGCCAAGAACTCATGAGCGTGGTGAGTCATCTGGATATGGTGGACATCAATCAAATTCACAGGTAAGTAGTGAATCAAATCCCACTTTATCTTCATTAAGAAACATATTTAAAGGATAGAATACTAGAAGCATAAGAGAATTATATATCAGAATGAAGAAGTAGATCAGATTTAAAATTTTGCATTTATAACTTATGATCCTATAAGTTATGATGAAGCAGCGGAAGAGGATGTCTGGATAAAAGTAATGGATGAGGAGATTGATTCCATTGAAAGAAATAACACTTGGGATCTTGTCGATTTACCTGAAGGTTAGAAGAGAATTGGTGTTAAATAGGTTTATAAGACTAAGTTGAACACAGATGGTCAAGTTAAAAATTACAAGGCAAGACTTGTAGCTCAGGGGTTTAGTCAACAACCCGGTATTGATTACAATGAAACCTTTTCTCCTGTAGCAAGGATTGACACAGTGAGGATGGTCTTAGCTATTGTAGCTCAGAATATATGGATCATGCATCATATGGATGTCAAGTCTGTATTCTTGAATGGATATTTGGAGGAAGAGGTTTATGTAAGACAACCTCCGGGTTATGAGATTGATAAGCACAGAGATAAATTTTATAAGTTGAGTAAATCTTTATATGGATTGAAGCAGGCATCCAGAGTTTGGTATAGTAGAATTGATGAGTACATGATTAGTGTTGGATTCAGTAGAAGTCCAAGTGAACCAACTCTATATACAAAGCTAAACCAGAATGGTAAAATTTTGATTGTTTGTTTGTATGTTGATGATCTGATTTTTACTAGAGATCTATTTGTAGATGATTTTAAGAATTCCATGAAAACAGAGTTTGAGATGACTGATTTAGGTTCAATTAAAGTTTTTCTTGGAATTGAAGTGGATCAATCTGATGATGACATTTTCATTTGTCAAACTAACTATGCAAATGAAGTGCTAAAAAGTTTTAGAATGTTGAATTGCAAGCCAACTGCAACACCAATGGCAGCTGGTATTAAACTGAGCAAGTATGATGAAGGATCATATGTTAAGCCAACCCTGTATAAGAGGTTGGTTGGAAGCCTTATGTACTTAACAACAACTAGACCTAACATTATGTTTTCTGTTAGTTTGGTTTCCATATTCATGGAGACTATGAAGAGTACTCATTGGCAAGCATGAAAAATAATCTTGAGATATGTTCCTGGAACAACTAATTTTGGTATCCGATACACATCAAGATTAAACTTTGAGCTGATCGGATATACTGATATTGATTTTGCAGGTTCCATTGATGACAGGAAAAACACATCTGGGTATATTTTCAGTCTTGGATCTGGAGCAGTGGCATGGGCATCAAAGAAACAACCCATTGTGACTCTATCTTCCACTGAGGTAGAGTATGTTGCAACAACTACAGCTGCATGTCAAGTTGTATGGATGAGAGGTATTAAATGAATTGTTGCATAACCAGAATGATGCAACCTAGATTGTCTGTGACAATAAGTATGCCATTTTATTGCCAATGAATCACATTTTTCAAAAACAAAGTAAGCACATTGATACAAGGTATCATTTCATTCAAGAGATGGTAACTGGTAAGGATATTTCTGTTAAGTTTTGCAGATCTGAAGAACAATTTGCAGACATATTTATGGAGCCTTTGTGAAATGAACTGTTTAAAATTCCTAGAAAAAATATTGGGGTCTGCAAGCTGTAATGCATTGTTTACAACAATTTTGTTTTACATAGTTTTAGTTTGTTTTTGTTCTGAAATGATTAAGAGGGGGTATGTTAGGAAGTAATCATTTCACCACCTATTTGCAAACGGTGAATCAGTGGCCGTCTTGACCCTTCAAGACTCGAGGATTAAACCACCAATTACAATTTTGTTTTACATAACTTAAACAATGGTCACCTTAACCTTTGCAAGCCACAAGACACCATCACCGCCTTGATTAAAATCTTTTAGAAGATCGAAGGGGCAATTTTATGTGTCTAAATACCAGAGTCGAAATTGTAAATCGTCGATATAGCTTGAAAGCATTTCTTGAATTGAATTGGTTATTCTGTGTTCGGAGGTCTGCTCTGCATGTATATTTTATTGAGTTTATAAACTCAATTTATCTCTTGATAAAAACTCGTTTTTGAACAAACGCAGTAATTTCTTGTTTTTTACGATTGGAAATCCGGTTTTACATTTATCCGAAAATTATATGTTGGAGGGTATATGATTTGGAAAATCATTTTAATTTGTTATTTCGCATTTCAGAGTTCACTTGTTAAATGTGCACAGAGTTCCTTTGCTTTACCAAATCCCGAAGCCGAAGTAGTGGGGCCCACAATTTATTTGCATTTCGCAATTCGGCGATTGAAATTGTGCGTTGTTTTGTATCAAGGGTTTGCAAACCCCAAAACCCGAAAAGCACCGGGCCCACATTCCATTCGCATTTTCGCGATTCAGGAGTTGTTGTTTGTTGGTGTTTTCCATTTGTAATCGCCGAATCCCGAACCCCGAAACCCAAAGTGTTGGGCCCACAGCCTTTTTTGCATTTCGCGATTCGGCAAACAATGTGGTTTTTTGTTTTTTGTGTTCGGCGTTTGTAATGGCTGAAACCCGATCAGCCTCCGTTTTTCATATTCTTCATATGATATTATTGGATCGCTATATCGATAAGGAAGCCACGTATCAGAGCCAAGATTGACCGAGAATTTCAAATATATTAAAGGTTGTATATTTTAGAAGGAGAATGCACTTGAAATCTTCTGAAAGGAAATATTAATTTGCATCCTGGAGTATTCTCTGTGATTTGAAAAATTTCACCCTGCATTTTTACGATTTTTTCCCTGTGAATCTTCCTGGAGAATTCACCCTGCGTGTTGATGATTTTCGCCCCCTTTTCAAACGACTTACCCAGCTTGGAACCCGTTTGGTTGCTGATTGTCAGAAAAATTAAGTGGGCCTTGCCAATCGCTGACTGCCAGCGATTTGTTCCTCCAGCAAAAAGGGGGACCACCCTGTAGTGAATCTCGTCGACCAGCGTTGGTATTTATCTCTTCCAGCGATTACATATGTTCCATGCGAATTATCAATGACTGCAAGTGATATTAACAAGCACCTGCCAGTCTTAATAAGGGACAACAATGAAAGTGGCGCTTTCCTTGCTTAACGGCGAATTTCCTTCTGCGTGGTGTAAGAATGGAAGTCGTCCCTGGAGATTCCCTTGGTCAGTCTCTAATGGCCGACCATGGATTGAATATTATTACTGATGAGGATTCCAATATAGCTATAATGGAGTTTACTTATGATAGTCGACAACCTTCTTTAATCTAAGCGAAGTGTCAATCTTATTGTATAACAAGAAATCCCTAAATTCTTAGTTAGATAGTAATTAGCTTGATGTCTTATTTTGTTGTGGACCTTCATTACTTCTTAAATCCTTTTTAGTTTCTCCAAGAATTTATTTTTCTCCACACATTGAACCATTCAGAACATGTAATTGGAACCAACCACCTTTTCCCATTGTCATGTATAATCCCTCGGGTTAAATTAATATACTGGTGAAAAGAGATAATCTATTAATGCAATAATAGAAATGGAAATTTGAGACTTACATATGTTCCACTGTTCGAAGCTCCTATGAATATCATTACCTTATCCAAGGGCTTCTTCTTCAAATTTGTGGGCCTTCCCGATAGTTGTTCTTGAAATGCTAGAGTGCATTTTTCTTGCCGTAGCCCATATCCTGAAATTTTATCTTAACACATTTCAAGAAAACATTAGAATAGAGAGGATAAAGTTAGTTACATACCAGGAACCCACATACTTGGAAGTGAGATCTAGGAAAGGTATTCAACTGAATCTTTCCCTTGTATTCACACATCCTTAAAGGACCTATAACTTTTCATATGGTTTCTCGTCTCATTGGGTTCCTTGTCATGTTTAATTGGTGCTAAATGCATTGATTATATGGATAAATGTTATTTGTAGATGAACTATAGTTGGAATATTTTTAGTTGTTAAATGCCTCAATCATATTAAGGTATGGCAAATTCAGTTGAACCTTTGGTGGAATGGTTCGTAAATGGTAATTGCGTCAAATTTATTGATATGTGTAACTTTCAGTTGGGCCATGGTGATAATGTTTCTTAGGTGGCATTTGTGCCATTAACTATGTGAATGTATGATTGTTTTAGAAATTTGTTTACCTTGCGCCATGAAAATAATGTGACGATTACTCCTGCGCTATTAATTAGGTGGATGTAGAATTGGTTTGTTATTAGATTCTCTTGCGCCTTTAAGATGATGTTGATGTAATACTGTTTAAGTAATTATATTTCTTGCAGCACAAATAATTGATGTTAAAATTGATTGATTGATCTAGTTCATTTTCGATTGATTGCATTAGTGAGATTTAGACACCTCCTTGTTCCTGTAACATCCCTCTCTGGTGAACTGAGAAAACTTATTCTTTGAGGACACTTGCTCACAAGTGATCTAGACTATTATGATATTAAAACATTTGTCCTTGATTATGATGCATTATGGTAGATTACATGATGTTTTACTGCATTGACATAGACAGGTGCTATTGACTCGGTTTTACTGAGTGTGCAAGGTTTTGGACCTTGAGGATGCAGAGGCATCGACGGAACCCCTTGGACTTCGGATTGAGTCAGGGAGTGTGCTATTGGGGTTTCATTGTTTTACGATGATATTAGTACATCTAATTAGATGATATGATGTGGATATGTTCCGACATGATTTGTTGATGATGCAGGCTGACGAAAGCTTGCCGAACAGACTCACATATAGAGTAAAGGGGCCACACACGACTACCAGAGAGGTTGAGGGAGAGGTGTGGACAACATCCCTACCACAGGCTACTAGCACTCCCTCCCTGGCTCGAACTGTAGGTTAACGATTACCTAGTTCGAGAGGACCCACGATGCCGCCAGGGTAGACTACGACAGTCGCTCGCGATGATTCTAAGGGGCGTGCAATAAGGCAGGTGCCATATTCCTTAGAAGCCCTTAGTCTCCCACAAGTTCACCTGGCAGAGTGTTGACTCCAGGGGTTATTGATGTCTACCAATCAGTCAAGTGGCGAGTGGCACCCTTGGAGCATGTGGTGCATCCTGAARKGAACATCGCGCAAAAGAAACACAAGAGGCGAGTGGCACCCTTGGAGCACGTAGTGCATCCTGAAGGGCACGTCACACAAAGGAACATATGAGGCGAGTGGCACCCTTGGAGCACCTAGTGCATCCTGAAGGGCACGTCGCATTGATGATGATAGACGGAGGAACCTAGATGGCCCTAAGACCRTCCACACATTATGAAATTTTAAAACAACTTCCCTAATTAAATGTCGCCCAGTTTAGAATCTAAGTTCTAAGTCTAAAACTTTTCTAGGGGTAAAATTTTGTCTAACCTTAAGAAAAATACCCTATAAAATAAAATAATAAAATTTAAACTAAAAACCACTTAAATAATAGTTTTGGTCTTCATAAAAAATTTGGGGTAAAATGAAGAGAGTAAGAATTTAATTAAAATCAGTGCATATAAAATGTCAAGAAGAAATTAATTTATTTTAACTTTTGATAATTTCAAAAGGTACTAAATTAATAATAAAAGTAAAAAGAGGATAAATTGCACAACTATCTTTTCTAGCTCACATAAAAAAAAAGAAATGTAAAAATTAGGAATTTAGGGGAAGGAGGTAACCTAAAGAGGGAAAGAGGGGAACTCATGGTAAAAAGAAATAAACCAACTTAGGAAAGAATCAACATTTAAAGAAACTTCTAATTTTGAACTGATTTAGCAATTTGTTTTTAGGGAAATCTTTTAAAACCTGTAAGGGAATCTAGAGACACCTAGAAGTGATTTTAGCAGTAATCCTAGGTGGGCGAGGGAATTGAGACAATTAATAAATTAAAGAAAATAATTATTGGAGGAAAGTGGGGGATGGATGACACTTGTACGAAGGGGAATTCTTAGAATTTTTTTATTAAAAATTAAATTAAATGAGATTTAGGGAAATAATGGAAGTTCTAAAACTCTATAAAAGAAAGGGAGGAGGAGGAAGAAGGGGATCAGCGGTTAGCATAACATTATGCTGTCGGATTAGTGACTTGACCGATTTACTTGTGGGGAGTTGGGATTTCCCAGCCCGGATAGGAGTGGTAGCTCGGCCTTGCGAGGCGAGATGGGAGCTAGACATACCATCTGGATAGTGTGTGGCCCCTTTGTGGCTCAGGGGGCTAAGGGGGAAGCATAGTACCCCTAGTGATTGGCTGGGAGGGACCGGTGAGGTCTCGACGATCGGCGAGCGGAAGAGGCACAGAGCATGGGACTTCATTTGAAGCGGGCGACAAGGCAACAATATGATTTCTATTTTAGTAGAATAGAATGAATTATGACTTATGTTGGGATCGGAATAGCAAATGAAAATGGATTGAATGGATGTTTTTAATTATTTACTCAACGATTATAATTGTAACTGTTGTAACTGTTGTTTTTATTTAAATCTCTCATGTGACAGGGTATTATTTGATGCAAATCATGTACAAGTTTATATGACATATGTTTGTTTTGTATGAAATACAACTGATAAGATATTGAAGGGCTTCTTGATAAAATATTGGTAAATAACCATGTTTCTGTGTAATATCAGAGTCGAATGTAATGCTTCCAATAGTAAGTAAATATGGCTATTACCTTAGTGCTTGAGGAGTGTCAGTATTGATGAATGAGTTTCTACGCTAACAGAGTATAACTCTGGTTATTGGATGCATTAACTATCTAATATACATATATATATAGGTATCATAACACATTTCAATCAATTAATATTGTCTGAATGCCCCTTGAGTGAGAGATTGAGTTGATCCGTTAGTGGAGTATAACACCAAGTATTGAACGCTTTAAACTATTTTAAATTTACTTTTACATCCCAAAAAATACCTAGTATTACCTCCAGGGTTATAAACGAAATTTCGTTCAGTTTGTTAAATGAATAATTTCGTAATACCCATTTTCCTTGATAAATTTTATCTCCGATGATAGATCGTGGGAATGGAATTCCGTTAAATTTTTATGTGATCACCGCCATCAAGGAATCGACAAGTCTCATCTCAGATGATGACTCATGGGGACTTGATCGTCATTATGTTAATATAATTTTGTTATACACATCCGAATGATGAACACATGTTCGTAAGTTTCAAGTGTTTGGAAGGATCCTTTCCGAGAAATGGGTTAAATCTGCTCCAGTAATGCGAGAGGGGAGATCAGAGTGAATAGCCTTATCAGCTTAGAGGAGTTTCTTACTTTTAGAAAGAATGGTAGTGAGGATTTTTTATTGTTTTCTGTTGAATAGGTGTTAACCCCCACCCTAACTTTTACATGTCACTTTGCGCATTATTCACTTGGCTTTACCCTTCATCCTTATCAATGGGTACCTGTGTTTTCCTGTAGTTCTTGTCTGAATTCTCATGGTAGGCCTGCGCCCCTTTCAACACCACAACTGCCTTTTCTTTTAACCTGCGCTAAGAGTGTGGTCGCAAGACGACTGTGAATAGAGTGTGTCGGCCAGATTACTAAATAACCTTCAGTGACTGGTGGAAATCCTTCAAGTCTGGACATAGTCTACTATTCAGAGACCGCGTAAATTGGCCTTACCGTAATAACAGTCAGTATGGAATCATTATGGATGCATGGGTGATGATGGCAGTCCTCGGCTATTTTAGATTTTACATGATTTAACCATCTTGAAGTTGGCGCGGTCGTGGTCTTACTTCCAGTAACTCTTATCCATTTTTTCTTACACTTGTGCAGCTGTAACTTAATAACTACGATCTTGTATCCACTAAAGAGGCATGCATTTTACTCCTCTTTACCCTAAGGTCATTGTCAGAGTCATATGTGGTGGATAAGTCATTAGTTATGATGATAACCTCTACAGTTAGTATAGTTAATTGTTGGGATTAACTTGAGTTTTGTATGATTAAAAATCATTCTTAGATAGAGAAGATTCTCTTGAAATTTTTGTGCTCATCCATAGATTTTCAACTACTCAGCTTTAGTCTAATTAGGTTTAGTAGAACATACCTTTGCATACAATTGTAAAGACATCTAATAATAATTAAATCTTTGAAAATGAATAGAATAGTAATTAATGTTATCAATTCATTAACTGTGCATATTACCAGGTGGCATAGCCCTGACGAATTAAGTAAATGTTAATACGTAACACATTCAACAAACTTGATGAGGATAGGTTTGGAAGGACAATGAGTTTATTTTAATTTGGGTAAGATTCCAATGTCTATTCATTTTGGTATTATCGAATGTGGTTGTATGTAGTTGGGAAGCAAATAAAGAAATCAAATGTAAATATTAAAGGGTGATGGGGAAGGTATGTTGCTTTACAAATATAATGTCTTTTAAGCTAGTAGAATTTATTATTCATTAACCTGCCTTGTCATCCTTACGGGTGTTGAGTATATGCTCCCTTCAGTTCTAGTTAAAGATGCTTTATTTTAAAATGACGGGCAAATGGTGGCTGACCGACCTGTTAGATATTAATTAATGATTACTTTTACTTCAATTATTAATCTATTTGAATTTTAGACTTGCTTACTAATGCTCTTTAAATGACATTTTAAATTATGCTCTGTTGTCACTGGTAATTTAGAATTGCACAATGAAATGTTTCAAGACTAATTTAGATCGTACCTTAATGATAATACGCACTCTAGACATGTGAAGTCGGGCTCATAATGGAGGTCGGAATAGACTGTGTTAATACCTTACATGCTACATTATTTGTCATTGTCTTGTAATTTGATTAAAAATACACCTCCCATGCAATACTGTAATAGTAGTGAGTAATTTAATGAGTTAATAATGATGCACTATCGTAAAATGACTTAATGTAGATAACCTTGTTGTTTGCGATCTTGATGGTTATGTTATTGTCATTAGCTTAGAAGGCTTGGTTTGCTTGTGTCGGGCAGGGTGTAGACACCTCCATGTTTCTCAGAACAGTCGCCAACCCTGAGACATTAAATGGTTAAAATCGATGGGAACCTGGGCTTGAGCATTGCTTATGTGTCTTGGAGGTCCTAACCATTGCAAGGTAGGATGGGCAGGTAGTCAGTCTTACTTATTTATTGATTGATCGTGGTTAAATGCATGCATTTACTTGATGTGCGTCTTAGGCCATCTTGTTGTGTTCGTCATGGTTTGCATCTTGTTCGTCGTCGAGTGGTGATGAAGAGTCAAATATGTTTATTTCCCTTGTACACTCACGCACACACAAATTTCTTTTTTTGCACTTGTTATAAGAGGCTTGTCGTTTTAATGAGGAGGATCTTTACATATGGTATCAAAGAGAGGCTCGAACCGTGACTTGGGATCGCTACGGATTTCGTTGACATGATTTGATTATACTGTTTCTAATTGAGTGATCATGTGCGTGCAGGTAATCATGGTTAGAGGACGTTGCGGAGGAAGACGACGGGGTGCTAGGGGAGGAGGCACGACACCTCCAGTAGCATCCACACCTGAGGGGTCTAACCCCCAGGGAGACGAGCAGGTTCTCGGATAGGAGAAGATAGCAGTTGGCAATGTTGTCGGGATGATGAGATCTTTTCAGCGCATGTTCGAGGAACTAATCAACCATTTAGACAAAGAGGAGGCCAGAGCACTGGCACCCGCTGAGGTTCCACCGCGCGCTTCGGTCGGTACCGGTAGCATTCAATGCGAAATCGAGAAGGTCAAATTTCTTAAGTTCTTTGGTGCCCCGGATGGCATAGCCACAGAGGCATGGTTGAAGAACACGACGATCTGCTTCACACTTCGTGATTATACCTCCAACATGAAGGTCCGCATGGCGGTATTTAAACTGAAGGGGAGTGCTCTTCTATGGTGGAAGACGCTTCTACCATAGTTGAACATGGTCGTCGAAGACGTGTCATGGGAACTGTTCGAGGAACGGTTCCGAGAGAGGTACCTTTCAGAGGAATTCATTGAGCATCAGCTCAATGAGTTCAATGCCTTACGACAGGGAGGTCGTACGGTACCCGAGTATGAGGCCATTTTATGGAGCTGCTCTGGTACACTCCGCACCTTAACACTGAGAAACTTAAGTTTGACAGGTTTGTGTTCGACCTTAACGACAGCCTACGTGCAAAGGTTAGGATTTTGATGCCCCAAAACTTGCATGATGTCGTCCAGAAGGCCCTCATAGTAGAGGAGGAGCTTATCAGTGGGGGTCATACCAGGACTCCAACGAGACCAGTAGGGCAGGGTTCATATGGAACACAACAACACTAGGCACCAGCGAGGCATACGCTAGGATATCGTGGCTTCCAAAGGGGACCCACTTTCACTACACCTCGGTGACTGCCGCCTCAACAACGGACACCTTATCAGGGCCTTCATATTCTACTTCGGGTACCAGGACTACTGGGCCAAAGAAGGGGTGTTGGACGTGTGGGGAGCCACACTACCAATGCGATTGTCCTGTGGAGAGGACTAGAGCGTCCAGATCAGCATGACCCACTACTGTGGGAGATATGGGCAAGGCCCATCAGATTCATGCAGCGGTGAATAACCACCAGGCAGAGCACCAGTCAACTGTACTCGAGACGACAGGTACCGTTGTTGACCAGACTCTTAGTATTTTGATAGATCCTGTTGCTACCAAGAGTTTCATTTCTAGTGCAGTGCTAAAAAGGATTAAGGTAAAGGAAGTCGAACAGGATGATTTTAGCTTTGTAGAGATGGCTTCTGGATCGAAACAAAAGTTTGGAGGAAAGGTTACAGACTGTATACTTAACCTAGGAGATTTTTTCATAAGGGCCAACCTATACGTCACGATATTAGGATCTTATGATGTCGTGATTGGTATGGATTGGTTGGAATCGCATGAGGCGATACTCAATTTTAAGACAAAATGGTTGGGCATGGTCGACGATGAGGGACAGAGACGTGTGATTGTAGGATGGAACCAGGGAGTTTCCCTGAGGTTAATCTCTTCCTTACAGTTATAGAAGAGTATGCACAAGGGGTGAAATCTTTATGCGATCCTTGCGTTAAACGAGAAGGGAGTAGTGGAAGGCCTAGAACACACTCCGGTGGTGAGAGAGTTTGTGGACGTATTTCTAGAGGAGTTACCTAGGATGTCACCGGAGAGAGATTTGGAGTTTACCATAGACCTGAAACCAGGGACCGAACCGATAGCAAGGACGCCTTATCGGATGTCAACCCCGAAGCTACAAGAGTTGAAAATGCAAGTGAAGGAGTTGTTGGACTTGGGATTGATACATCCTAGTGTGTCACCGTGGGGTGCATCAGTTATTTTCATACGAAACAAGGATGGATCGTGGAGTATTTTCATTGACTACCATCAACTGAACAAGGCCATGATTAAAAATCAATATCCCTTGCCGAGAATTGATGATCTATTTGATCAAATGAAGGGTGCGACGGTGTTCTCCAAGATCGATTTGCGATCAGGGTATCACCAGTTGCGGATCAAGGAGGATGACGTCCCTAAGACCGCCTTTAAGACGAGGTTTGGACATTACTAGTTTACTTTTTTACCATTTGGACTGACAAATGCCCCCAGAGTATTTATGACTCTGATGAACAAGGTGTTCTGTGAGTATTTGTACAAGTTCATCCAAGTGTTCATTGATGATATCTTGATTTACTCTTGTATGACTGAGGAGCATGACGAACACTTGCGCTTGGTACTGCAGTTTCTGTGAGAGCACAAATTGTATGGGAAATTGTCCAAATGCTCTTTTTATCAATCGAGGATTCACTACTTAGGGCATGTCATCTCCGACGAAGGCATCGTCGTGGATCCAGCCAAGGTCGAGGCTATTATGGAATCGCCTGCGCCAATGAACATCTCGGAAGTGCGTAACTTTATGGGTTTAGCAGGATACTATCGACGGTTTGTCGAGGGATTTTCGAGGATAGCAAATCCAATCACGGAATTGCAGAAGAAAAACAAGAAGTTTGTTTGGACCGAGAAATGCGCGGAAGCATTTGGGAGGCTTAAAGAGTTGTTGACGACAATGTCAATACTAAAGGTCCCTGACATGGACACCGACTTCTTGGTATGCACAGATTCATCGAAGGAAGGCTTAGGCAGAGTCTTGATGCAACACGGATGAGTAATTGCTTACATTTCGAGGAAACTGAGAAGGCATGAGGAGAACTATGTGACGCATGATTTGGAGTTATTAGCCATCGTATATGCCTTGAAGGTTTGGAGACACTACCTTGTTGGATGAAAATTTGAACTAAAGACCGATCATTGTGGACTACAACACATTTCTACGCAAAGTGATCTGAATGCGCGACAACGACGTTGGTCGGAATTGCTTAGCAAGTATGAATTTGAGATTACTTACATAAAGGGAACAGTGAACCGAGTGGCGGATGCTTTGAGTCAGAGGCCACACATCTTTTTTGTGTTTCCTCTTCAGATGAATTTACGTGAAAAGATTCTAACTTTACAACGTGACGACGACTAGTACAAAGAGGTCAAGGGTTTTATCGGACAAAACACAATGATGGTAACACGATTTGAGGGATTTTCATTTGATAGCGATGGTTTATTGATGTTTAAAAATCGAATTTGCGTACCGCCAAATGACAAGTTGAGGATGTTGATCCTGAGAGAGGCTCATAGAGAAGTTTACATGGCTCACCCGGGGGTCACGAAGATGAGGAAAGACCTTAAACCCTTATTCTTCTCGAAGGGAATGAAGGACGACATAGTCAACTATGTGGCCAGATGTCTAGAGTGTTAGTAGGTAAAGGTTGAACATAGACACCTAACAGGGTTAATTCAACCACATGCCATCCCAGAATCAAAATGGGAGGTTATTTCGATGGATTTTATTGTTGGATTGCCACTAACGACAAGGAGACATGACTCAATATTTGTATTAGTAGACACTCTAACAAAGAGTTCTCACTTTATTCCCGTGCATACGATGTATCAAGCATTTGACATAGCTAGAGTTTTCATCAGTGATATTGTGAGGCTTCATGGCATGCCTAAGAAGATTATATCCGATCGAGGATCGGTGTTTACTAGACGATTTTGGATGAGTTTCCAGGAGGCCTTGGGAACACAACTTAAATTTAGTACTGTGTATCACCCAGAGACTGATGGGCAGACCGAATGAACGAACCAAACCTTGGAAGACATGTTGCGCATGTACATGATGGACCAACAAAAGCATTGGGAAGAATTCTTGCCACTAGTGGAGTTCTCTTACAACAACAGTTACCAGAGTACCATTAAGATGGT
>ML833835.1:42411-54800 GCA_009831015.1 Picea engelmannii
ACTTAGGAGTTAGTTAAGATCTACTTGGTCTAATGTGTCGTTAGGTAAAAGTGTGTTTCTTAGTGTGTTTCTTTAGTATGCATTAGTATGCATTTGTAGTTAGGAAATCCAACGGTCACGATATGTTCCCAACATAGAGTGATTGGACGGTTCATATTCTCCTCGATTTTAACGACCATTGATATGTGGCTTGGCACTTGATTGGTACATGATCTCTATTTAAAGAGCATGGAGGATAATTTGTCAATGATTGATTGTGAGAAACTCTCGTAAAATCTCTATGTAATATTTTTCTTTTGCATTAATAAACTGCTCCAAGTGGCCGCGTTGGATGGGGCCGTGGATGTTTCCCTATAGGGCTTTTACCATGTCAAAACATTGGTGTGTTGATATTTGATCTAGTTGTGTGAGTGGCTACTGAAGGTGTTCATCCTCTGTTGGAATACCTGTGTTTTCTAACATGGTATCAGAGCCTGTTTGAAGACCCGCTCCTGATGTAGATCGAGATCGTGAAGCCGAGTTTCATCATCTACGTTTTCTTCCATTTTCGTACATTTTTGGGTTGAGAGGACTATTCCATAACATTTGGCGCGCTCGTTATAGTCAGAAACACTTTTCTTTTCACTCGAAAAGGTTTCCGTTTTCCCAAGATACAACCATTTCAATCAGATCCAGAGGTACATTTTTTTTGCAAAGTATTATTTTTGTTTTATTTCGGTTTATATTATTTGTTTATGGCTTGCTACTCTTTTAGATCTACGTATTCTCTTTTCCCCATACCCTGTTCGATCTTGACAAATCAGAAATGGATAGGAAAATGTGCATTTTCTGGGTAAGATAACCGAGATCTAACCCTTGTTGTCATCGAGAAGAAGAAATTTTTTCTTGTGTGAAAAGAGTTTTTTTTAGAACAACAACAATCCTCTTGCTAAATAATACAATATGTTTTGCTAGACCATTTGGTTAAAATATTCCTTATTAAGTAAGAGGTCTTGAGTTCAACTCTCTCTTTTTGTTACCTTTTTTTTAAAAGTTCATGTTCCATTGTAAAGTGTATTTCACTTCAAGTATAACAGTGAATCACTATAAGTAGCTTTCATATTTTAGAGTTATTTGTTTTACATGAAACTTTTCATTTATAAAGTAACTTTATTGTAAAAGTGATCCCCACTTTCTTTTATAAAAGTGGGTCACTTCATAAAACAACTTGCACCATCATGTGGTCCTTTAGTTACCGTTTATACCTTTTTTAAAAAGGGCATAACTTTCACGTCCGAAGTCTATTTTTAGTGCCATTTTTTTTTAAATCATCTAATTTTTTGAGATCTTTCCATAAATATCATCAATTTCGGTTTTAAAATCCATATTATCTACATATTTAATATGTCTTCTTCAAGTATTTTTTTGTTTACCAACACCAAATACTTCCAATGAAAATCTCATATGGAGGATTTATTAAGAAGTAAAGGCTTGTACCGGATTACCTTGGGAAAGGAAACAACACCCACTGATGTTGATAAGAAAGTCAAATGGGATAATAGGAATGACGAAACACGTGGATTAATCAAAATGTCCATCTCTCATGATTTAAGGTTCCACCTTCAATCAATTGATAAACCCAAAGAAGCTTGGGAAAAGATTGAATCTATGTTTGGTAAACACAATATTATTCGAGCACAACAATTAGAAAATAAAGTACTAAATTTAAATCCAAGTGATTTTTCTTGCATTGAAGACTATCTATCTAATTTTAGAACACTCAAAACTTTAAGTGAAGAATGTAAGATAAATATAGATGAAGATCATTGCATATATCTTATTCTTTCTAAGCTTGGTAGTGCATATTCAATGTTTGTATCTACCTTCTATGCCATGCAAGAGGCTCTAGGAGTAGCTTATGTAAAACTCACTCTTGACAAATTTTGTGATGCTTTGATTAGAGAGAAAGATAAGATTGTACAACTTGGAGTGATCAACATTGTAGGTACCTCCAACAAATCCTTAGTCGTTGATCATAAAGATAAACCCAAGAATCCCAAGAAGCAACATCCTCGCCACAACATCAAGCAATATAAAGGTCCCAAACCCACTCAGACAACTTCAGCTCCTAATGGTGTCCAAGGAGAAAAATATAAAATAAGAAGACTGATAGACATTGCAACTTTTGTGATAAATATGGTCATGATGAGTTCAAATGTTTCAAGAAGATGGCTTAGAAGCAATGATGAAGAAGCACAACATCAATATTGATTCTACTTCTTCTTCTTCTTCTCATGGACATGCACTTTATGCTTATGGTTTCTCCTTCAATACAACTTCTACTTCTTCTTTTGATGAGTGGATTATTGATTCTGGAGCATCGTATCATATGGCTAAGAATAGAGACATGTTTTCTACTCTAAATGAATATAACACCAAGAAAATATTTGTTGGTGATGATAGATCTCTTAGTGTTGAAGGATCAAGAATAGTTCAAGTCGAAAATGGTCATTTCAATGATGTATTATGTGTTCCAAGTCTTTCTTGTAACCTTCTATTAGTATATCAAATCACTCATTCAAGTGAAGGTAAAACCGTAGAGTTTTCACCTCACCAAGTTGTAATAAAGGATCTAAAAGATCCTAAGCATGTTCTTGCAATTGGAATTGCTAATGATATTACCAGGTTGTACAAGTTTGACAACTTTGGGTCATCATCTTTTTCATCAGTTTTTGTTGCTCATAGCGATGACTTGATCAAACTTTTGCATGAGTGGTTTGGTCATCTAAATTATCGCTCATTGCAACAACCATGCAATCAACAAATGGTGATTGGTCTTCCTCTTGTTTCATGCAAAGATGGTTTTTGTGTAGGTTGTGTTCTTGGCAAACATCATCGGGACAATTTTGACAAATGTGCCTCTTGGCACGCCTCAGGCCCTTTTCAGCTTGTTCACAGTGATTTGTGTGGTCCACTTTCTTTTCCTTCTTTTTCTGGGTATAAGTATTTCTTAACTTTCATTGTTGACTTTTTCAAACGCACTTAGGTTTACTTCTTAAAACTTAAGAGTTAATTTTTTGACAAGTTTTTGGCCTACAAGGCCCTTGTAGAAAAGCAATCTGGACATCTAATTCAAAGGTTAAGAACATATAATGGAGGCGAATATGTGAACAATAATTTTATAAGTTACTACACTAAAAAGGGCATCCAAATGCAACACATTGTTCCATATACACCACAACAAAATGGTGTTGTTGAGAGAAAGAACTGCACATTAAAATAAATGGCTATTTGTATGATCCAATCTAAGGGATTAAGTCTAAAGTATTGGGAGGAAGCCATCAACTGTGCAAATTACATAGTAAATCACACTCCCACAAAGGCTCTTAAAAATATAACACCGAAATAATATTGGACTAAAATTAAACCAGATGTAAGTCACTTCCATGTATTTGGAAATATAGTATGGGGTCACATTCCTGAAGATAAAAGGAAAGCATTGCAACTTAAAAGTGAGAAGTGTATATTTGTTGGTTATTCTGAAGATGTCAAAGGTTGTATAATTATTCAATCACATTGTAATGAAATTAATATTAGAAGAGATGTTAACTTTGATGAAAATATCTTGCACTGTGAGCCTAATTTGACGTTTGTGCCTTCTTTGGACTACGATCCTAATTCGACAGTTGTTCCTTCTTTGGCCTGCGAGACATATTCGAAGTTTGTGCCTTTTTCTCTTTTGGTTTCTTCTTCAAATGATGACAGTGAGGATGAAAATCCACCTCTGCCTTCTCACCTTCCTCCATATGAGTCCTTTGAACCAACACCAGCTCCAGCTCCACTACTTCCTAGATGGGTCTGTTCAACATGAGAAGCAGTTGGTGATCTTGTTGGTGATCCTTCAAATCAGTGTTAGACATGTTCAAAGTTCCAACGAGCCTCTTCTCTTTTGGCTCAAGTTTCAGAGACTTATGATCCAGAGACATTTGAAGAAGCTTCAGGTCATCCATATTGGGATACAAAAATGACTGAAGAGTATCATTCCTTAATGGAAAACAATACTTGGGATCTTGTACATCTTCCAAAAGGAAGAAATATTTTTAGATGTAAATGGGTCTACAGAACTAAGTATGCATCAGATAAAAGTATTGAAATACAGAAGGCTCGGTTAGTTTCCAAAGGATTTTCCCAAGTTGAAGGAATTAACTATAATGAAACATTTTCCCCTGTAGCCAAAATGAATTCTATCCGCCTTGTTCTTTCCCTTGCTGCCTCACATAAATGGGAGGTCCATCAAATGGATGTTAAATCTTCCTTCTTGCATGGATATTTTTCAAGAAGAAATCTACATGGAACAACCTCCTGGCTATGTCCAAAATGACTCTAGCCTTGTTTGTCACCTTAAGAAATATCTTTATGGTCTTAAGCAAGCTCTCTGAGCTTGATATGCCAAAATGGACAACTTTCTTATTGCCATCGGATTCTCTAGATGTCATTCTGATTATAATGTCTATACCAAGAAACTAGGAAGCCATCTCATAATCCTTATCCTTTATGTTGATAACCTTATCCTTACTGGTAGTGACTCAAAACTTTTAAACCATGTGAAAACCATCCTTAAGAAGAAATTTGAAATGACAGACTTAGGTTTTTTTCACTATTTGCTTGGCCTCCAAGTTTTGCAAACCAATGAAGGAATTTTTATTTCCCAGTTTAAGCATGTTTGTGACCTTCTTCGTCGCTTTCACTTGGACGATTGTAAACTAGCCCCTTATCCCTTCCAGTCTGGAGTCAATCTTGTTGTCACCTGTACTTCTCCCAAAGTTGATGCAACCTTGTACCATCAGTTATTTGGTAGCCTCTTATACTTGACTCATACCCGTCCTAATCTTTCCTTTGTTGTTGGTATTGTTTCCTGATATATGCAAACACCCCATGAAATCCATTGGAAAGAAGCTAAAAGGATACTTCACTATGTTTATGGTACAATTTAGTTCGGGATACATTACAGTTCAAGGGGGACTGCCTTATTGGTTGGTTTCACTGATTCATATTGGGCCGACAACCCTGATGATCAGAAGTCTACTCCAGGTTATGTTTTCATCCTTGGTTCATGACTTGTCACTTGGGTCTGTAAGAAACAATAGGCTATTACACTTTCTTCAGTAGAAGTAGAGTACTGAGCCACGATAAATTCAAGTAAGGAATCCTGATGGCTTCGACAAATTCTTTCAGAGTTTGGCTTCTAGCAACAACATCTGACCAGCCTTTGGTGCGATAATCAGAGTTCCATCAAGCTCACCAGAGACCCAGTTAAACATCAACACAACAAACACATAGAGTTACACATGCACTTCATTAGAAAGCTCATTCATGAACAAGTTATTGAAATTCTCTTTTTCCCTACAAAAGATCAAGTTGTAGACATTTTCACAAAGTCTCTTACAGAAGCGAAGTTTTCCAAACTTCGATCTATGTCAGGAGTTTAGGAAGTTATCATTAAGGGGGGATAGGTTCTAATGTCTCCTTCCTTCTTCTATTGTGTCACTATTGTAAATCCTTCAATCATATCCAAAGTTGTTCTTAAGGGGGGATGTTAGGATATTTAGACACTTAGGAGTTAGTTAAGATCTACTTGGTCTAATGTGTTGTTAGGTAAAAGTGTGTTTCTTTAGTATGCATTAGTATGCATTTGTATTTAGGAAATCCAACGATCATGATATGTTCCTGACATAGAGTTATTTGATGGTTCATATTCTTCTCGACCCTAACGACCATTGATCCATGGATTAACATTCGATTGGTCCATGATATCTATTTAAAGAGCATGGAGGGTCATTTGTTGATGATCGATTGTGATAAAATCTCTCTATAATCTTTTTATTTTTCATTAATAAACTACTCCAAGTGGTCGCGTTGGCTAGGGTTGTGGACGTTTCCCCATAGGGGTTTTACCACGTCAAAACATCGATGTGTTGATATTTGATCTAGTTGTGTGAGTGGTTACTGAAGGTGTTTGTCCTCTATTGGAATACCTTTGTTGTCGAACATCTCTCCCCCTCACTTTGTATCCCAATTCCTCTCTCTCTCTTTAACTCTCCTACTCTCACCCCCCTCTCGCTCCCTCCCTCTCTCTATCTTGCATCTACCCCTCTCTCCCCCTCAATTTGTATCCCAATTCCTCTCTCTCTCACTTTGTGTATGAGAGAGAGAGAGAGAGAGAGAGAGAGAGAGAGAGAGGGTGAGAGAGCCTAGAGACGGAGAGAGAGTGGTAGGAAGTGTGGGGTAGAGAGGGATATGGAAAGAGGGAGAGAGGGAGGGAGTGCTAGAGAGAGAGAGAGAGAGAGAGAGAGAGAAAGAGGGGTATAGAAGGAGGAAGGGAGAGAGGGGAAGAGGGATAGGGTGGGAGAGAGAGAGATCAAGAGATATAACAGGAGGGGGGAGAGAAAGGGTTGAGAGAGACACATATATGTAGGGAGAGAGAGGGGGAGAGATGTTGATTTTGGGAGCTCCAGAGGATGAAATGAACTTCTGCTTGGACCAGGTAAGTGAAAACTAAGTTTCCATCTCACAAACAATAATCAAGAGGGTACAGTCGACAGTCGAGTGGATCGCAATGAGAAAGATAACAAGTCTGAAACCTACCGAGGATATTGAAATCAAGTGGTTCGGAAGACAACAGAGGATATTGAATGGATTTGAGGTCCACGAAGCTCCATAGGAAAATGCAGACAATAGGATTCCCACAACAGATCCTCAATATGTGTTCCCCACTACATTTAGTCTAGCTTTAGAGGGGTTATCTCCGCTACCTTTCCTCACACGACCTCATGTTTATCCCCTGTGTTAGAGGGGGGTCCCAGATAAATTTCATGTCATTGGACTTTAACACTCCCTAGATATGAATCCAATGTTTGTTTAACGACCTTGAAGAGTTTCCTCTCCAACCTAATTCAAGGCCCTAGCCCTAAACTAATTGGTTGACCCTACAAACATAAAAATCTAATTAATTTTAGTTTTAGAATTCGTTTTAATGGCTTGAATAACTCAAAGGATATGGCGGTGAAACTAGTGATGTTATGAGAGATGAAAAGAGGAGAAAAAGATGAAAATTTGAAAGTAAAATTACTTCTAGTAGCCATAACCGTATAGGTGACAGAGACAAAATGGATTGGTCAATGGCCTTCCAACACGCTAGAGACATCACACAATTCGAGGTGCCCTTGTCAACCATTGTGCAAAAGATATTCCATGTAAAATATTTTTTAGTGTAAGCTACTATTATCTACAACACAACGTGATAAGAAAGACGAGGTTTCAAGTCGATTGGATCGAGAATGATGGCTCCCGGGTTACACGTCTCTACATATCCCAAGGCAGATAACAGGGCCTTTCTCTGCAAAGGGAAGCTCTAGAGGACCTCCAAAGAAGACATAGCACAAGGGGTTTGTGCTAGATCCTCCACCAAAGAGTAATTTTGGGCATCCCTCGCATTCAGATTATGTGAAGCGTTCAGATTGTTTCTCCCAACGTCTTCTCAATCTTGACAGGAACTGGTGGGTTTGTGGCTTCTTTACCCTTTTCGATAGATTCCAGCATACCGTAATATCAGGACCTGGTTGCTATATGAGCGTCACCTTTCAACATGTAAACGTTCACGACCAAGGTATTACCAGTAGACGCAATGGGTCCCTAGCTGCCCCCTTCCACGCTCGAAGATGCTGAGGCTTGAGCCATGTTTTGCCCATGTGGAAATGGGTTTGTCAACACAACAGGATATTGTTGCGCTAGTATCTTCTAGGCCTCTGCAATTCGAGGGAATATATGACTCGGATGGTCCTCCGTGCAAAGGTTGCACAGATACTTCAACTTACTCTTCTCTGTTTCCCCCCCAATAGCATTGTTATTATCCTTTTTGTCCCCTTTACCCTTCTTGTTCCATTGTTTTTTCTTTCCTTCATGATGCTAGTTGGCCTTCGGGTTCATTGACTGCACATTGTGTACGACCGACATTTGGGTAGGGGGAACAGTCGAGCCAGAGGTCTGGATGGACACCATCTATTGTATCAACAACTATTGCAATTGATTTGACAAGATATCGGTGGGATTTCCTTGTGCTAAACCCACTATTCCATCGACATGTGGTCCAAACGTTTTTTTGGCCTTGTCAAGGATGGAACATGGCGCATCTGGAAAGATCTCATAGAGAAATCCATATTGAGAGTAAATCAGTTCGAGTTGTTGCACTCTCATTATCGCCTCTCCTCTGAAAACACTCCTGAAGTTTCTACATCCTTGGATACAATTGGCACCAGAGACTTTAGCAACCACTCCAACAAGAAATCCGGTTGGACCTATACCTTAATCAAGATCTTCTGACGTCGCCATTCTCTAATGTGATCAGATATATGATCGACCTTAGTCTACTCAAATCTGGCCAGCAATTCAGTGCCGACATCGTATGTCACGGGTAGGTGGAAATGATTTAGGAAAACCGTCGCCAGGTCATTAAAGTAAGAATATATTGAGCGATTAAGCTCGATGTACCATTTTGCGTCACCCCCAATGAGAGTGCGTTGAAACAGGCGTAATTGTACGGATTCGTCTCACAACGAGTTGGATGAGCACCGTAAGTGGAAAGTTGTCACGTGATCACCTGGGTCTTCACCAGGCTTGCCTTCGAATTTTGGAATATCGGAGGGAAACTTAGTTGACATAGGAGGCCAACACGAATCATGACAAATCGGGTAGTTAAGCAACCTTGACAAGTCTTGTAAATGAAACATTGCCAGAAATGGTAGTTTGGGTTGGGTACTATGTACAGGAAAAAGGGGGCCTGGAGTTTGACTAGCACCAGGTTGCCAGGAAAAGTTGGGTTGCTGGCCAGGGTTCTGGTAAAAACCATGGCCTTGACTAGCGTACGAAAAATGCGTTTGCTGGGAAATCGTCGGCTGACTCCCATAGTTGGATGACGTTGGTTGGGAAAGGATTTCTCCCTACGTTTTGTTCCAAGGATTTTGGAAGGGGATTCCCCCAGTTAATCTGAAGGGAATAAGTACTGAGCCCTGCTAGGGGTTCCATTGACCATGGAAGGGGTTTCCCCTGACTAACATCCCTTGCAAGGGAACTGATCCCTGCCAAGGATTTTAAAGTCCTTGTGAGGAGATAACTACTTTACTTTCCCCCTGTGTAGGAATAATACCCTGCATAGGATTGTGTTGTCCAAAACTGAGGTTTCCCCCAGTCGAGAGGACAATCGAAGAAAAGGTGTTATTACCAAATGCGTCGAACAAAGAGAACTACATGGATCCCACTGACATAGTGTAAGACGAAGTTCCTAGACCGCTTTATCCAAACAAGTTGTAGTTAGCACTCAAACCGATAGGTTGTTGGAAAGAATTACCGAGCAAGGGGGATAGAGGAAGTATGTGACACCCACCGTAAGGGATAACATTATAGGAGACTAAGGTGCCCCCAATAGACCCTTGCAGGGGAGTGTTTGAGCTCCCTACCCCCAGACCATGGTCTGTAAGGTGGAGTAGGTAAGGAAGGAGTTTGAATTGAAGCCGGACATCCCATATGGAAATAAAGGGCCCGTCACACTCTATGTAAACATAGCAGTAGTCACCATCGAGGACGGTATCAGACGATTGCCCGAGGTAAAGGTGTTCGAGAACACTATGGTCTGGACCAACGAAGGTGGGTTAGGAGGTGAGATACCCCCTGTGGTAGTAGCCATAGAGGGAGTGTGAGGACTCTCAGATGAAGTAGCAACATTTTCTTCCATGGTTGCTTGTAATATTATCTGGCACTCAACAGGTGTCACCTTAGGAGGGACAACTTGTGTTAGCAAAACAGGACCGTGGAGCAATAAAATAAAACACAAAAGATACACAATACAATAGAGACATAGATTTACATGGTTCACCCAGTGTGGGCTACGTCCACCAGAGAAATTGCCAGGTCCTTCCTTTATTATTATCCAGCATATGAAGGGATACAACCCACAACAAACCTGCTGTAAATTCCTCTTCTTTCTCTCACAGTATCCTATCTCAGAATACAATATTTACCATCATCCATAGCCGCAATACATTTCCCTCATAAAAGAGGGTTTCCTTCTAGGGAAAAAAACCCTAACATAATCTCTACCATTAGATCTGCGACCTTATAATGAACAGTCCAGATTTACAATGAAATTACAATATACATTTACAAGGTAATTTTTCCTTCGGGGGCTTCACCCCTGAACCCCTGCTGGGGGCCCGCTTGCCCCCAGACCCCCCAGTCGGGGGGATAGGCCCCCTGGACCCCGCAGAGGGGGTACCCCCCCTCTACACTCCCTCGCGTGGAAGAGTGTACATACTTCTGGGGTGTAAATACTTCATGGGGTATAAGCACGACTGAAAGTAAGGACCTCTGAATCAGGAAGATAATCAGGCTCCACAACCAACAATCTCCCACTTGGAGACCGATCTCAACAACTCCACCGCTTCTATATATGTTGGAATCTGAACCTTCTTGGACCTGGAAATTTTCTCATCTTCATCTTCATTCTTGAAGACCAATTGAAACTGAGCAGGAACTCAGTTTCTCTTTGGTTACTCCCTTTGTTAACATGTCTTCAGGATTTTGGCTAGTGTGTATCTTTTCCAACTTCAAATGTCCATCTTCCAAGGCAGATCATATGAAGTGGTACCTCAACTATATATGATTAGTCTTCGAATGGAAGGCTGAGTTCTTTGCAAGGTGAATGGCACTCTGACTATCACAGTACGACCTGTTGTTCTCCTGCTTCTTTCCCAATTCCTCCATAAACCTATGTAACAAAATCATCTCTTTACTAGCCTCTGTAGCAACAACATACTCTGCTTCTGTTGTTGAAAGTGCAACAACCTTTTGCAGTTTCGAAATCCAAGTTACTGCTATTCCACCTATAGTAAAAACATACCTTGTGGTGCTCCTCCTGCTGTCTTTATCACCTGTCATATCTAAATCAACATATCCCTGTAGAAAAGTGTCTGAACCTCCAAAACATAATGCATGAGTAGTAGTACCTCTCAAATACATGAGAATCCACTTTATTGCCTCCCAATGTTATTTACATGGATTGTTCATATACCTGCTCACAACTCCCACTGCATGTGCAACATCTGGTCTTGTGCAAACCATTGCATACATCAAGCTACCAACTGCTGATGAATAAGGGACCCTGGACATGTATTCTATCTCCTCATGTGTCTTGGAACACATTTCCTTAGTTAATTTGAAATGGCTAGCCAAAGGTGTACTAACTGGTTTTTCATTCTACATTCTAAACCTCTCCAACACCTTCTCTGTGTACTCACCTTGAGACAATGTCAATTTGCAAATTTTTTTGTCTCTTGTTATTCTCATGCCAATGATTTTCTTTGTAGCACCCAAATCCTTCATCGCAAATGAATTGGATAATTTCTTCTTGAGCATATTTATATCCTGCATATTAGACCCAACAACAAGCATGTCATCTACATACAATAGCAAGATAATATAGCTTCCATTTTCTAGCCTTTTAAAATAAACACAGTGATCATAATGACATCTACTATAACCCTGTTCTGTCATGAACCTATCAAACTTCAAATACCACTACCTTGGAGCTTTCTTTAGGCCATACAAGCTCTTCTTCAACCTGCATACCGAATTCTCCTTCCCTTTGACCTCATACCCCCGTGGCTACTACATATAAATCTCTTCCTCCAAATCCCCATGGAGAAAAGTTGTTTTTACATCTAACTATTCAAGATGTAAATCTTCTACTACCACAAGACTTAAAGTAGTCCTAATTGAAGTCATTTTAATAACATGAGAAAATATTTCATCAAAATCTATTCCTTTCTTTTGTGCAAACCCCTTTACAACAAGTCTATCCTTGTACCGCTTTTCTCCTCCATCTTCTTCCTTCAACTTGTAAACCCATTTATTCTGCAATGCTCTTTTTCCGACATGCAACTAAACCAAGTCCCAAGTCTGGTTATTTTCCAAGGAGTCCATTTCCTCTTTCATGCCTTGCTCCCTCTTCTTTTTGGTGTCAACCTGCATTGCCTCTTCATAACATTCTGGTTCACCAGAATCAATTAGCAATAAATAATACAATGAATGAGAGTATCGTTTAGGGGGTATACTTAACCTGGTAGATCTTCTAACAACACTTGCAAGTGTTTGAGGTACCTTCTGCTCCTGTTGTTGTACATTTTGATTTTCTGGTTCCTTTGGAATTTATTTTTCATTGATCTCATCAAGCACTGTGTATTCTTGTTTTTCTTTTTCTTGTTTCTTTCCCTGCAACTGATCTTTGTACATGACCTTCTCATTGAATATGACATCTCTACTCCTAATGATTTTGTTATTTTCATAATCCCATAAGCGAT
>ML833836.1:22096-53408 GCA_009831015.1 Picea engelmannii
GTCCACACATTTCAATCTCCTCAACTTGGTGTATGAGGTAGTGTTCTTGTGCATTGAAAAATGTTGGAGGTAGATACTTTTGCATTTCACACATTAGCCAAGGAATTTCTCTCTTCCAATACTTTATATCATCTTGATGGATTTCTTTTAGTGACAACCATCTATAGATCATGACGCAAGAAAAAATCATGTTTCAACAAAACGTAATATATATTACATTACAAGTAAAACATATGTTATTAAGTACAACAAAAAATTAAAAAAACATTTTTCGTATAATTCACAATTACTTACCTCATGTATTTTCCAAAATCATATATAACTTGTTTGATGTTGTTTTCAAAGTCGTTTGGGAGAGATAGAGGTAGAACATATTGTAACTATAAAAATGAATCGTTGTTTATTTCCAAAGTAGACAAAAAAAAAAAAAAAACTTAAAACATGTATACAACTAATATATAAATATGTATACCAAAATTATTACCTTAATGAAGGTATGCCAATCATGTGTTTTTACCCCACCAAGTTCACCTTTCTTCGTTAAGATATTATTTATGTTTGAGAAAACCCTGTGGAAAATTTAATTCTTTGAATGACCTCTTTTACATCATTGCTTTGATGCTCTGTTAATAACTATGGAAGGTTATTTCGGTCTACATCACTATTCGATCGAATCACACTTTCCATTTCATGATTGGCTTTTGACAATTTTTTCTTTGTTCCTCCTACCATCTATGATTCACCATAATGTTTATGTCGCATTCTTCCCGATATGCATTGTATCAAACAAATGAGCTATTTTTAGCTCCTCATAATAGGGCAACCTCATGAATTAAGTGGGATAACATTTCATTCCCCGTGGAATCCCATTATTAATACCTTCACGATGATGGCCTTGATGAAGCATAAAATAAATCATAACAATAATTATCAAATATGTTAAAATAAATTCATTAATTAGAATAAAAATTCAAAACATTACACATACGATACATAAAGAAATTGTGTACCTTGACGATTGTTGTTATATTCCAACCTCCATACGTTAGGTGTCATTCTTCGTGGTTTTAATATGGTCTCTTCTTTCCCATTGAAAAGATGTTTTTCAGTAGTATGATACCTATGGTTCTTAGGGAGGAAGCGCCTATACTCATCAAACACCATCTTTCCTAAACTTTTTGAATGATGATACTTCCTCTTAGGACCACAAACTCAACATGAAAATTTACCCTTTGTTTGAAAACCTGCAACAGATGGATTAATGTCAATTATACGACGGGATTATTTAAAAAACATCCATGATATCTTTAAATAATTATATAGTATTAAAGTGCAATTGAATGTTACCTACCACGAAAATGTGTTTGTCCTGGGGCATCATGAATTGCCCATACAAGTATTCCACGGAATTGAAATTTCTTCTCCCCGATTGGTTTACATATGTCATACATAGTGATGTCGGCCCATAACTTTAGTAGCTTGTCGATAAGAGTCTCGATTTATACATTCATATATTTAACTTGGTGCTTACCTAATTGTTTGAAATTACACATAATTACTACCATGATATGTATATATAAGTAAATAAGTAAATAAAAGATATTATGCAAAAAACAAAACAAATGAAAATGTTATATTTGAAAAATTAATGTAAACAAATACTTGGAACAATAATTGTCAACATTATGTGCTCCCTCTTTATTGACGTCCAAGGAGGAAAGTTGTTGTTGATAACAAAAATAGGCCACACTGAGTAAATAGACCTAAGCTCTCCAAATGGATTAACATCGTCAACTGCCAATGAAAGCCTAACATTACGAGGCTCATCTTTAAATTCTGCCCATTTTTCCTCAATTTCCCTAAATGCATACCATCTTCAGGCATTCAAATAACACCATCTCCACTTTTTTTCCATGCATGGTACTCCATAAACTGTGTTATGCTTTCACACTTGAACAATCGCTGCAAACGTGGAATTATGGGAATATGACAAAGAACCTTTCGAGGCACCTCTTTTTTTACTTGATCGATTTGATATCTATTGATATGACATTACGAACATTTTTTTTTCGACGCATGATGTCCATAATATATAATATGATCATTAGGACACGCATCTATAGTTTGATGCTCCATTCCAATATCTTTCATAATGACATGTAAATCTCGATATGTGCGATGTAAAATATTTGACGAGGGTAACATAAATTCACATAACAAACTACAACACAAAAAAATAACTATTTAATGTAAAGAATATTAATCATAAATATTGCAGTCTTATTTTACACATTAATTGACACTAAAAAGAAGAGAAAAAAAAAACCTTTATGTATATGTGATGAAACATATTACATACCTTCGGATCTGTGTCATACAAGTGTTCGACAAAAGATTCATAACCTTTAAGTTCACCAGCAGTAATGAAGCGGAGAGAAGATTTGCTCTTGAGCCTTTACAACATCGTTTATTTTCCTTTTTTATCAGAGGTTCGTCATAAATACCATCATCGTCCCCAACCTCATATGACCGAACGAACAAGTCTTGGATCATTTGATTTGTCCCATCATCTTGAGCTATGTTATTATTTTCATCTTCTTCCATGGGATGATTAACTTGATCTTCATTATTCGCTTCATGTTCCTTAGATTGTACAACATCATTTCTACAACTACTTTGTGCATTCTATAGAAATTTAGGGGGCAATTCTAATTTTATAATTACAAACAATCATGCAAAATTAGTGTGTATAACAAATAACTAAAACAATATGGAATTTTATAAATACAATCAATATAAAGCCAGATAATGAATATATAACTAATTACCACGGGATGTTATTCATTCGATCCCCCATCGATGTGCCCATATCGCCTACAATGTCTTTTAGATGTTGCTATTAAAATTCTTACGAGATGTGCAGTACAACATCTTTTGAAAGGGCAATAACATTTGTCATCACCCTTTTCACCCTCTTTACTTTTTTTCCCACCTCTAATATTTTCTGACATTCTTCCCCACAAAAATACAGTAATGATTATCTTATAAAATTGTGTGGTGTAATAGAATATCTATTATATTTTTCTAATGAAACTGACATATAAAACAAAATATGGTTTTCGCTTGACAATAATACCTTATACCCTTTTTGAACCATCGTTGTTATAACAAAACTATTGCAACATCTCTAAAATGCCACATATTTATAATTTTTTGTTCGCCTGAATTCCGCCGACGGTTGACCAAGTCAATGTTGACTTTGTCAAACAGTGGGTGACCGTTTGAAGAGAGTAACGATTAGCAGTAGTATCGTCGGTATTGAGATGAATATAGAGGTTTGTCACAATAAAGACACCTTGTCCTAGATGTCGCAAGTGCGACGAATGTCTGTTTTCATCGCAAGTTCGATGAATGTCAAGCGGGATTGAAAAAAAATTGAAAAATCAAAATATTTATCCTGTATTTTTTTACAGTACGACCAATTTTGTCCATATTGTAAAAAATAGTTCATTGAAATTTTTTGAATATTTAGTAGTGCTTGAATCCCCCCATTACAATTTCATCATAATTTAAAGAGAGAAAAACAAGGGGCTATTACTTGGCATCAAGAAAGAAAGAAAGAAAGATCGAAAAATTCTTGAAGAAATGGAGGCTAAATTGGAAATCTACTACCAAGGAGAAGGGTATGGTCTCCTTGCAGAAACCCAGAAGAAAGAAATCAAGGCCCTTGAAGAAACCAAGAGAAAACTTCAGTTAAACAAAGGCAAGGGATGGAGAATTAAGAGTCCAACAACCTCACTACAAGTTGGGGATGAAAACACAAAATTATTCCATCATTTTGCGAACAATCGAAAGAACATCAACATGATTTAGGGGATTGATAAGGCTAATAGGACCAATGTATCTTCATTCTTTGATATGGAAACATAGGGGGTTCAATATTTTAGCACTCTCTTTGAGGAAGAAGCTAGAACCATTATCGATGTTATTCTCAAGACAACTAACTTCTTCCCGAGTTTTGTAAATATAGAGGACAACATAACATTGGTGGCAGAATTTTCTAAAGAAGAACTTCTCAACACCTTACATGGATTTCAAAAGGATAAAATCATAGTTCTTGATGGGCTTCCAATTGATTTTTTTCTAGTATGTTATGACTTTATTGCAAATGACATTCTGCAGGTTTTTTAATATTCACAAACCACTGATCAAACTTTGCATGCTTTCAACACCACCTTCCTAGATCTAATCCCCAAGTCAAACAACCCTTGAAATTTTCAAAATTTTAGGCCCGTCTCTCTTTGCAACAACATTTACAAAATCATCTCCAAACTAGTTCCACACAAGCTAAAATGTATCTTCTCAAAAAACATCTCTCTAGAGCAATTTGGGTTTTTAAAAGGAAGATCAATTCACGGAGTAGTAGGAGTTTCAAAAGAAGGACCACACTCCGTTAAAACATGGAATAAAAAAGCACTCACCCTAAAGGTAGACCTCCTAAAATCCTTTGACTTAGTGAGTTGACTCTACCTCAAACCAATACTCATTCATCTAGGGTTCAAGCATGCCTTTGTTGTTTGGGTTCTTAGTTGCATCAACTCAATTTCCTTTGACATACTAATCAATGGTTTAGCCACCCCATTCTTCAAAGCTAAAAGGGGAATTAGACAAGGTTGTCCCATGTCTCCACTCCTCTTCCTTCTAGTAGTTGAGGGCCTTGGAAGATTATTAAAGGTAGCTTCTATCTCTGGAAAATTAAATGGTATAAAACTGGGCCCTAACGGTAACATCACTCACCTCCTTTTTGTGGAGGATATTCTCATTTTTTCTAAAGGCTCAAGGGAATCGGTGGAAAATATTGAAGAGATCTGGGATCACTTTTGTAAATCTATAGGAATGGAAATTAATAGGAAAAAATCATCATTGATCACCTAGGGGATCTTAGACTTGGAAAGGTATCGATCCAGATTTAGGAGCGGAATGAACTGATTAACAAACTAAATACAATAAACACAGAGATATGAAGAACAACACATATATCCAGTGAACAATATATTCTATTGAATAAATGAAATAGGCCGAAACTGTAAAACTACAAAACTAAAACACTTCCTCAAATGGTGGTAGCTATCTTTGAGAAGAGATGTGGTTGCTACGTGCATCTCTCTGAGAAGAATCATTACAATGAGGCTCCAGAGGCCTTTTTAACATTATTCATGAATTCCAAAACCCTAGACATACAAAAACCTAACCCTAGGAGATGAAATGCCAAAAGTTATGTGGGCCCTTATGGGTAAGTTGGTACCTCAACTTCTCGGGGTTGTAACTTTTGCATACGATACGACCTCCTTTTTAGGTGCGTCACAGCCCATTGGAAAGGTCTTTCGAAGAACTACACATTACGCCATCGAACTTTGACTTTGTCTACAGTTTGATTGTGGTGAGCCATAAAAACATTGTTTAGGGCCCCAAAACGGCTTTGCAAGTACAATAAGATGTATTGACATGAAAAAATACAAAATAAGCCAATTGGATTAAATGGGAGGCCACTATTATCCACCTGGAAGATGTGTAGGGCTTCAGAGATCCCCAGAATTGTAGAACCCATAATTACAAAGAAGTACAGAGGAATCTACTGAACTAAAAATTGTCAAGAGCCAGTTGGAATAGGTGGGTGGCCACCAATATCCACCTGGATCAATCCTCCCCCCTTAGGAAGCAATGGTCTCCATTGAGTTGAGTTCCCCCATCAAGTGAGGAAACTTTTGTTGAATTTTTCCTAGGTGAGCCACTTTCCTTGGTGAAGGCGTTTCCCTGCCTTGACAACCTGATAAGGTTGGATCCTCTGTTGGCGAGTGCCCTTGACCTATGTGTCCACTATCTAATCAGTGGATGCTTGTATTATGCAATCAGGGTTGAGCTTTGTTGGTGTCAGTTTTTATGCGATCTCTTAGGTGTCAAATAATGGTGGAAAATATGGGTGAAGGAGGTCCAAATTGAACATTGGGTGCAAGCCAAGGAAGGGTGGAGTGTTGAGCTCAAAATCCTTGCTACCCATAGCCTTGGTGATGGTGTAAGGCCCATAGCGAAGTCGATAGATATTTTGATGGGGCCCTGTAAGATGCTCCTTCTGCAAATGTAACCAGAACTTGTCTCCAACCTGAAATTGGTGCAGTACCCTGCATTGATCATGGTGTTGCTTGTACTTAGTATTGGATTTTTACAAAATCGCATGACCTGTTGGCGGATGTGTTGAATCCGCTCATTGAATCTGGTGGATTTTTCAGTCTTAGACTAAATATGGGAAGAGTTTGTATGTGTGGTTTCTAGAGGTAGTGCAACATCAATGGGACCCAAGGGTTGGAATCCCAGTCCCACATGAAATGGGCTATGGTCGGTGGAGATATGGAGAGCCCTGTTGTAACTGTGTTGAACATAAGGGAGACTCTCATCCCATGTATGTGGATGCTTAGAGTTGTACATGCACAGGATGTGTACAATCATCTAATTAACAACCTATATTTGGTCATTTGTTCAGGGGTGGAAAGTAGTGGATTTAGTGAGGTTGGTATCCAACAGTGACCAGAGACTCAACCAAAATGTGTTGAGGAACTTGTTGTCCCGGTCGAAGATGATGGTATGTGGTATCCAAAATTGGACCCACACTCGTTCGAAGAAGAGCTTGGAAGTATATGTCACTATGATGTTCTTCTTGCAGGCTGTGAGGATGGACATCTTTGAAAACCGATCAATGACCACAAATACACAATCATTGCCTTGCTTGGTGGACGAAAGGCCAGACGTGTAATCCATTTAGATGGATTCCCAAGGCTTCTCGGGGGTAGGAAGAGGGGTGTATAAACCTTGCTTCTTGATGGTTGGCTTGGAGATGGAACAAGTAGTGCAAGATCTGCTATACTTGATAATGTTTTGTTGAATTTTTGGCCAATAAAATGTTTCTGGAGAATGGCCACAGTTTTCTCCACACCAAAATGTCCTGCCATCCGACTGTAGTGGGCTTCCCAAATCATTTTTGCATGCTCGTTTGCAGGAACACAGAGATGACCCAGATGTCATAACAGCCCGTCCTGAATGTGAAAATCAATGACAGTCATGCATGTACCTAAGAGCTGATAAATGGTGGTGAAGTCCAGATCTTGTTGATAAATTTGGGGCCACTTAGATGCCTCGTGTCCATAGGAATGGAGCACAATGGTGAGTGCAACCACGGGAGGTCGACTGAGGAAGTTGGAAAAATGATTTGTGCTCCTTGTCTTATACTTGATGTTGAGATGGAACTGTTGCAGGTAGGTGGAGCACTTTTGATGGTGGTCATTCTGCAACTTCCCCTGTGTCTGTACGAACTGCAGAGGCTTGTGATCAGTGTGGATGATCATCTCATTTCCTAGAATGTAATGTCTCCATTGATGACAAGCTTGTACAATGTAATACATTTCATTGTCATAGGTGGGGTATTTCCGAACAGTATATGAGAGTGTCTCACTATGGTATGCCACCGGATGACCGTGCTGAGTGAGAACTGTGCCTACATCATAGTCAGATGCATCAGTCTCAATCTTGAATAGTTGTTGCAGATCGGGCAAGGAGAGTACTGGAGTTGAGCATAAGAGATGCTTCAGATCATCAAATGCTCGTTATTGTTCCTTCCCCCACACAAGCATTTCCCTGCCACCGCACTTGGTCACGTGATTGAGGGCCCATGTAATATGGGAGAATCCCAACATGAACCATCAGTAGAAGTTGGCCAGTCCCAAGAAGCTCAGAAGCTTGGTTAGTGTGCTCAGTGTTGGCCAGTCACAGATGACTTGGATATTAGTGGTATCAACACGTACCCCATGCTCATCAACAATGTAGTCCAAGTATTGGACCATGTTCATGCCAAAGAAACATTTTTCCAAGTTGGCATATAGCTTGTTTTGTCGCAAAGTGCTCAAAACCTACTCAATATGTCGCATGTGCTCCTCCCAAGTTCTGTTGAAGATAAGGATGTCATCCAAATATACCACCATAAAAGAGTTGGTGAAGAGTCTCAATACATCATCCATCAACCTCATGAAATTGGTTGGTGCATTTTTTAGGCCAAAGGGCATAACCAACCATTCGAAGGGACCTTCTTTAGATTTGAAAGTTGTCTTCCAGACATCAGTTGGTTCGATGGGAACCTGGTGGTAGCCATACTTTATGTCAATATTCTTGAATAACTTTGCCCCCTTGAGTTGGTCAAGAAGGTCATCAATCTTGGGAATTGGGTACCGGTTTCTGACTGTGATTTTGTTTAATGCTCTGTAATCAATGTAGAGTCACCAGGTCCCATCCTTCTTATGCACCGATACAATCGGGCTTCCGAAAGGGAAGGAGTTGGGTCTGATGTGCCCCGTTTGAAGAGGCTCTTGAATCTAACGCTTGATTTCATCATTTTCCATTAGCGAGCGAGGATAGACTGGTCCATTAGGTAGAGGTGCATCGGGCGTTAGATAAATTGGATGTTTAACTTGGCAATGCATCAGTACCAGGGTGGGTGAGAAAAAGATTTCTATGTACTCTTCCATGATCCCTTCCACTTGTTTATATTGCAAAGAGAGGCTCTATGTAGAGGCCACGGATGTGGCAGCGACCTTCTGCTTACTGTGAGAATGCATCATAAAGAAGATGAACTTCTCGGTCTGTGAAATGACCTTATTGCATTACTTAGCAGAGATTAAAGAAATAGCGGTAGGCGACGCTACCTCTAGTATCATGTACAATTGTCTACCCAAAGTAATAATAACATTGGGGGGTCTAGACTCATACACAACATGACACTTCCACAAATATGGTTGTCCTAAAAGAACATCACAAAATTCAAGGGGAGCAATATCACACAATACCTCATCTTTGAAAGGATTGATGTCATAGGGCAGATGACATTGTTGGATGACAAAGAGATCTCTTCCTTGGCGAAGCCAACCGATGGTGTAGGGTTGCGGGTGCGGTGTCGTCAACAGGTCCAGTCGCTTGACGACCTCTACTGAAATCAAGTTCTTCTGATTGTCACTATCGACAATAAAATGAAGCAGAGCCCCCTTTACCCACATATGTGACTGAAAGAGGCGCTCCCCTTCTAATCAAGAATGGATCTAGGAACCAAAATGGGTCCAGGAAGGCCTAAAAATCAAAGTGCTCGTAATCACTTCAAAACGGACATGTGCGTATTCCTTGTCATTAGGAACTGAATGCAACTTGAACAAGCTCAAACGGACACCGTATGCGAAAGATATCGCGGTCTGTTCGTTTTTCCAAATAGGCAACATTTTGCTGACTATACAGTCCGTACAATGTTGACGTGGCAGTTGACCGTAAAGATTGTATGGTCGTACAGTGACATGGTAGGTACATGGGCATGTTGACTGGGCAAATGTTGTTGACAGGTGGATGAATCATTGTATGACATGTGGCAATTATTGGGCAAGTGATATGGTGCCACGTGGCACCCCTCCATTAGTCAGCAGTTAGCAAAATTATTGGGACTCCACGGGAGTCGAACCAGTGACCTCCGATCCGGGCAAATGATTTGGCAGGGTCGGGTTACCATCCCACCCATGATGTGTCTTGATAACTATGGTCAAAAAATTATATTTGAATTGAATGTTTTGTAAGTTCCGCAGAGTAAAGGGTTGGGGCCTAGCCCCAGCCCATGGTGCACACCCATACGACCTCTTCCATATAACCCTGTAGTTTATTGTTTGGCGCAGATTGTTATGAAGTGTTAACCCCGGCGTGGTCACATGTGAACACCATATGACCCTCCTTTTACGTGGATGTGTGGGGTTAGTGCCCGGTCGATTGAGCTAGCCCACCGACCAAGCCGCGCGACCGGTGGCTTACGACCAGGGGGATAAAACTGTAGATGGGTGTGTGGAGAGATAAGGGTGGGACCATATGGCTAACACATACGACCAGGACCCAGAACCAGAGGAGCCAGTGCGCCATCACCCAGCCCTCTGCCACATGGCAAGGCACATATGACCAAGGGCCCATATTTCGGGGGTTTGCACCCGAATTTAGCCCAAATTGGGTTTTTAAACATTATATTATGATTTTAATTGATTTTTTAGCCAGTTTTGAGAGATTTTGGCCATTATTGGAGGATCTTTAGCTCTTTTTTAGGCCAGATCTTGGGGGGGAGTTTGGAGGTTGTTGCCAACTTCAAACCTATATAAACTAGAGGTTCTTGACAGCCTTAAGAGAGGTTCAGAACAAGGAAATGTTTAAGAATTGAAAATCCAAATCCATTTTTATGCAGGGAAACCATTGAGGAGAGCAACTTTGCGGGCCATTTTTGGGAGCTTCGTTCATCCGTTTTCAGTGTCGTTAGTTTTGATGGGTTCTTGAGATCTAGCAAAACATAGCTAGATCAATTTGTAATCCATTTGGCACTTTTATGATGTACTTTTGAAGCTTTGAAGAGAAATAAGAAAGCCTCACCCACGACCGACAAAGCTCGGAGACGTAGGCGATATTGTCGAACTTCATTATCAACTTTGTTGTTTATGGTTTGTTGTTTCTTTATGCTTATTTCTATATCTGTACATTTCATTATGACTGCCATGTTACATCTTTAATATTTCCTCTTTCATCAATTTCTTAAATGGCTAATGAACTCACATTTTAAAAACTCAACCATAGTATTTAAAAGAGATTTTCGGATCAAGTGGTATCAGAGCTAGTTGACGGTTGGTTTTTGAGTTTGCATGATTACCAAGGAAAAGTTGAATCGTGGTGAAGGTGAGCTTGTTGAAGAGAATCCTAAGATTGAATCGAGAAAGAGAACTTCTCAAAGTGAGAATATGGCATCGAAAGAGGGGCTTTCTCATGAGGAGAAAGAGTTTTGAAAGACTTTGTTCGCCATGTCAGAGATGATGAAGGTTTTATATGAGGATTACTTGGAACGGAAGAGACCAATTCTAGGTGAATCTTCAAAGGTCAAAAGTGAAGAAGGAGAGGATCCTCCTCAAACTCCTCCTTCACCTCTTTCTTCTCCATCTACTTCTTCTTCTTCAAGTTCAACTTCTAAATCCACCGCAAGAAAACATTCCCATAAACATAAACATGAAATGCCTTTACTTAAGCTTGATATGAAATTTGAATTACCCATGTATGATGGTGAAGTCAATGCAGAGAGGCTTAATAACTAGGTTAGACAGATGGAGGTTTATTGCAGTGTGCAACAAATCAAGGATGAGGCAACTCAAATCAAGTTGGCATCGCCTCGACTTGCAGGCACAACACTCATCTGGTGGCAAAGCAAGTTGCAAAATGGCACGCAAAAAGTGGGTAATGTATATCCATCATGGCAAGTTTTTGTTTCTGCACTTAGAAAGCAATTTAATCCTTTGGGTTATAAAGAGAAGGCTTTCATTGAATGGAAAGGTCTTAAACTAAGAAAGGGACAAACCGTGCAAGAATACACAGATGGATTTCGTAAAATGTCATTGATGTTAGATATTCCTTTACATACCCAAGAAACTCTTATGAAGTATATATGAGTTTTACCTGCACATATTCGGAACACTGTATTTATGTTTGGACCTACTAATCTTGATGAGGTTTATGTTCAAGAAACATACATTGAGGCAGGGAAAACAGGAGTTGGTGTAGCAAGGGAATCATCTTCGAGAAAAGAGGACAAAAGGAAGTGGAATGGCAAGAAGGCAAATCTAGTGGCATGAAAGGAAGAGAAGCCCTCTTGCAAGCATTGCAAGAAAGAAGGGCATGATGAGGACCATTGTTGGCAATTGCATCTCAAGAAGAGACCGAAGTGGTTCAAAGAGAGGAAAGGGAGGCAAACAGTTGTAGCAGCAACACGACCAACAGACTCGGGATCAGATTCTAGTGATGAATCTAAAATCTTAGCGGTTGGTTTGACAGGTAAAATTGGAGATGGATTTGATTCTAGAAGTAAATTGTTTCACATAAGGGTCATAATGAGGCATACTAAGGTCGACACATTGATAGATAGTGGATCTCAATCTAACTTGATTTCAGAGGAAGTGGTTAAACAATTGGGATTAAACACTCAGATGCATCATAAACCTTACTCACTTAAATGGATAAGCAACAATCATAAAATGCACATAACAAAGCAATGCACATTAAATTTTTCAATTTCATCTAAGTTTGTGGATGAGGTAACATGTGGTGTGGTGCCACTCAATGAATGTGGAATGGTCTTAGGTAGTCCTTATTTGTATGATCACAAAACAATATTCTATAGGGAACAGAATCAATATCACTTAATCAAAGCAGAAAAGGAATATGTTGTACATGCTCATCACTTAAAAACAAATCAATCTCTTCAAACAATGGAACAATTAAGGAAGGCAACTCATGCAAGCAACACACCTATAATTGTCCCAAATCAAGTAATTTATCTTAAGCAAGAACATGAGATGATTGTAGAATGGAAGATCAATCATACTTTGCTTCAAGATATGCTAATGTTGTGCAAGTGTTACAAACATGTTAGCTCATTTCCAGTCACATTTATAATGTTATCATTAGTAATGTTGACAACATGGGTGATAGTGGCTTCAGTAACATGTGACAGAGTACAAGTGACTAACAATATGCTATCAGTTATCATGGTTATTTTAGAGTTGATCTTGATGAGACAGGTGCACAGGACAGAGTTTAAAGATAGAGAACAAGTGGGGTGGCCTATCCCACACTTGATGACTAGTTAGTATCATTTTGGAGGACCAAAAGGTATTTAGTGGGGAGGCATGATCCATGATGGATCCAAGAACCAAAATGGGTCCAAGAAGGCCTAAAAATCAAAGTGCTCAAAATTGTTTCAAAACTGACGTGTGCGTAGGCCTTGTCATTACCAACCCAACACAACTTGAACGGGCTCAAACAGACACTGTATACAACATATATCGAGGTCTGTTCGTTTCGCCAAACAAGCAAAATTTTGCTAATTGTACAATTCATACAATGTTGATGTGGCAGTTGACCTTATAGACCGTACAAACTTATAGTGACGTGGCAGGTACATGGTCATGCTGAATATGTAGATGTTGTTGACAGGTGGATGAATCATTGTATGACATGTGGCAGTTATTGGGCAAGTGATATGGTGCCACATGGCCCAGTCTTGGGCTACCATGTGGAACCCCTCCATTGGTCAGTGGTTGGAAAAATTATTGGGACTCCACGGGAGTCGAACCTGTGACCTTTGGTCCGGGTGAATTATTTGGCAGGGCCGAGATACCAGCCCACCCATGATGTGTCTTGATAACTATGGTCTAAAACTTATATTTGAATTGAATGTTTTGTAAGTTCCGCGGAGTAAAGGGTTGGGGCCTAGCCCCAACACCTAGCGCACACCCATACGACCTCTTCCATATAACCCTGCATTTTATTGTTTGGTGTGGACTGTTATGAAGTGTTAACCCCGACGTGGTCACATGTGATTACCATATGACCCTCCTTTTACGCGGATGTGTGGGGTTAGCGCCTGGTCAACCGGGCTAGCCTGCCGACCAAGGCACGCGACTGGTGGCTTACGACCAGGGGGATAAAACTGCAAAGGGGTATGTGGAGAGATAAGGGCATGACCATATGGCCAGAACATATGACCAGGACCCAGAACCGGAGGGGCCAACACCCATCCCTCGACCACATGGTGAGAGGGGTGCGTGGAGAGATAAGGGCACGACCATATGGTCGTCGCATACGACCAGGACCCAGAACCGGAGGGGCCAACACCCAGCCCTCGGCCACATGGCGAGGCACATATGACCAAGGGCCTGGATTTTGAGGGATTGTGCCCAAATTTAGACCAAAGTAGGTTTTTAAACATTATATTATGATTTTAATTGATTTTTTAGCTAGTTTTGAAAGATTTTGCTATTATTGGAGGATCTGGAGATCTTTTTGAGGCCAGATCTTGGGGGGAAGTTGGGATTTTGTTGCCAACTTCAAGCCTATATAAACCAGAGGTTCTTGACATCCTTAAGAGAGGCTCAAAACAGGGAAATGATGAAGAATTGAAAATCCAAAGCCATTTTTATGCAAGGAAGCCATTAAGGAGAGCAACTTTGCATGCCACTTCTAGGAGCTTCGTTCATCCGTTTTCAGTGTCGTTAGTTTTGATGGGTTCTTGAGATCTAGCAGAACACAACTAGATTAGTTTGTAATCCATTTGGCACTTTTATGATGTAATTTTGAAGCTTTGAAGAGAAATAATAAAGCCTCACCCACGACCGACAAAGGCCTGGAGACGTAGGCAATATTGTCGAACTTCATTATCAACTTAGTTGTTTATGCTTTGTTATTTCTTTATGCCTATTTCCAGATCTATACATTTCATTATGTATGCCATGTTACATATTTAATCTTTCCTCTTTCATCAATTTCCTAAATGTTTAATGAACTCATGTTTTAAAAACTCAACCACAGTCTTTAAAAGATCTTTTCAGATCACCTTCCTCTAGTTCTTCTGGTTCGCTTGGCAGGAATTTGGTGGTAGCTACAGTGGCACTAGGTTTAGCATCTATAATTTGCTTCCCTCCGTCTCGATTTAATTCATAATTCAAATCAGCCTCTGACTCAGAAGCCTTCAACTCGGCCACGAGTGACTGCTTGGAGTGGCATTCTTTAGTGTTGTTCCAAGGGATTTTATGGTATTCACTCCATTTTCCTGTGTCCTTCTTTGTTTTCTCATTGCCCTTCTTTTGTTGTGGCTTGGACTGGTTGTCCTAAGAGTGGCCATCTTTGCTCTATCCGTTGATGTGTGGGTTGGGGCCGCCTTTTCCCTGCTTCGGCTGTGAGGAGTTTGCAGATCCAAACTCTCACCTCTTCTACTTAAATTTTTGCTCGATCTTGACAGCATATCTATAAGTCGTACCCACTGACGTGATGTCCAAAAATTCCATTTATGTTTGAATGTATCTATGCAAACAATCGCGGTATTTGAGCACTAAATGTTGCACATAGTATTTGATACCCAAGGTATGGAAAATATTGGTAAAATATGGTATTGTCTCATCCCTTTCTTGACGTAGGGTCTTCCATCTGGTGTATTGGTCCTCGTAGCTTCCAACAGGGTAGTATTACTCTTTAATGGCATAATAGAAGCAATCCCATGTAGGGGAAACCACAAATATTGCAGATTCCTCTATGGCCCTTTGCTCAGAGTAGGTGTCCCACCAGTCCTTAACATGGGGGACGGCCTTGAGGAGTGCAAAAGTAATCTTTTCCCTTTCAGAAAAATTGTGGACCAAAAAATACCCTTCAAGCAGATTCAGCCATTGATCTATAGCATCTGCATCTATCAATCCTTCAAATAATGGAATATCAAAATTTACTTGTACCTTAGAAGGGGGTTGCATGGCTGCTTGATGAAGATGCTTCTCTTGTGGGCAGTCGTCGAAGGATCTGCGCAAAGATTTCCATCATTTCGTTCCTTTAGCATGCAAGGGATTCCTCAAGCAAAATTTTAAAAGGATCTCCTACTCCATCATCTTTATTTTCATCTCCCATGGTTTTTTGTCGGGCTCGGCGCAACCGATCTTGCAACAGCTCGATTGGTTTGAGTCCCAACTTCTT
The DNA here is from genome assembly GCA_009831015.1 of Picea engelmannii. Classification (NCBI taxonomy): domain Eukaryota; kingdom Viridiplantae; phylum Streptophyta; class Pinopsida; order Pinales; family Pinaceae; genus Picea; species Picea engelmannii. Next base: position 37,709 of record ML833836.1, read on the forward strand.
GTACCTAGATCTTGTCGGGGACATGCACGAAGAAAAATAAATGAAGAGTAGACCACTCTGATACCACTAATCTAGATTTAGGAGAAGAACAAACTGATTAACAAACTGAATACAATAAACATAGAGATATGAAGAACAACACAGATATCCAGTGAACAATATCTTCTATTGAATAAATGAAATAGGCTGAAACTGTAAAACTGCAGAACTGAAACACTTGCTCGAATGGTAGTAGTTATCTCTGAGAAGAGATGTGGCTGCTATGCGCATCGATCTGAGAAAAATCATCACAATGAGGCTCCAGAGGCCTTTTTAACATTACTCATGAATTCCAAAACCCTAGACATCTAAAAACCTAACCCTAGGAGATGAAACGCCAAAAGTTATGTGGACCCTTATGGGTAATTTGGTACCTCAACTTCCTGAGGTCGTAACTTTTGCATACGACCTTTGTTTTAGGCGCATGATAGCCCGTTGGAAAGGTATTTTTGAGAACTACACATTATGCCATCAAACTTTGACTTCATCTATAATTTGACTGTGGCGATCCAAAAAGAAATTGTTTAGGTCCCCAAAACGGCCCTTGAAGTACAAAAAGATGTGTTGATATGAAAACATACAAAAGAAGCCATTTGGATTAAGTGGGATGCCGCTAGTATCCACCTGGAATATGTGTAGGGCTTCAGACATCCCCCGAAGTGTAGAACCCACAATTACAAAGAAGTACAAAAGAATGTGATGAACTAAAAATTGTCAAGATGAGTTAGTTGGAATAGATGGGTGGCCACCAATATCCACCTGGATCAGGTATGGCATTTTCAAAAATTTTCCCTTTCATTTGGGAGACTTTGAAGTTGGGCTCAAATACTTGGGATTTCATTTGAAAGCAAACCAATATAAAAAAAACTAACTAGTTATGGCTTCTAACAAAATTGGAAAACAAAGGTCAATAAATGGTGTAATAATTGGCCATCTAGAGGAGGTAAATTGGTCCTAATCAAAGATGTGTTGAAGCCATCTTGACATTTTGGATGTCATTAGCCTAGATCCAAAAAGTAATTATGGGGAAGATCAAACAACTTTACTTTCAATTCAAATGGTTCTAGCCTATTGAAAAAGTCTTGCAACTGCAAAATCAATGGGGGGTTGGGAGCTAAAAAAACATATTCATGTTATCAAAAGTGTTGGAAAATAAAATGTTATGAACCAATGCCTTTAGAATGATAAAAAATCAATGTATAAAATTCCACTTCTAGGGGAAACCTCCTTTTACAACATATTCAATGTACAAGATGATATTAGATTATCCTAAGACTAGTTATCCTTGGTATATATTTAGGAGTCAAAGGGAAGAATTATAATGAAAGGTTACAATTAAGGGTTCTAGCCTACATACAAATATAACACTATAAATGTAATAATTCAATATCTAGGGCTTAATAAGGGGTTTTATACTTAACATGTGGCTTTGTCTAGGGATTAACATGCACCTCCCCTTCAAACAAGTGTTGTCCTCAACACTTGACTAACTACGGGTGTTTTTGTATGAAGAACTCATATTTCCATATCGCCTCTTCCATCGGTAAGTTCTTCCATTTGATGAGGTCCTCAATGATTGCTCGATTTCGCAGTGACTTTATCTTTGTTTCAAGGATTGTTTATGGTTCTAGTATGATTTTTCCTTCTTTATTAAACTCTGGTAAAACAATTTGAACTGGGATCTTAGCTCTGATTACCTTCTTTAGGAAAGAAACATGGAAGACTGAATGTACATGTGAATAGGGAGGAAACTCCAATTTGTAATCCATACTTCCAATCCTTTGTAACACCTTATAGGGGCCATAATATTTGGGTGATAATTTATTGTCTTTCTTTTGTTGTTTGAGGGACATTTGTTTATATGGTTGTAGCCTCGAAAATACCCAATCCCCAACTTCAAATTCCCTTTCACTGCAATGTTGATATGTTTGTCGTTTCATCCCATTTTGTTCCATAACCAAGTTGTCCTTCAATATCTTGAGAACCTCTTATTGGTGCCCTATGTGGTCCTCCACTACCTAAACCTTTGTAGTCCCTTTCAAAATTGATGTGATGGATGGAGGAAAATATCCATAAAGTGCCAAAAATGGGGACATTCTTGTTGAAGTATGGAAGGATGTGTTGTACCACCATTTTTCCAAGGGCAACCACTTTACCAATTGTGTATGTTTATCAGATTCAAAGCAACAAAGATATATGTATAGACATTTATTCACAATCTCAGTTTTCCCATCGGATTAAGGATGGTAAGATGAGTTGTGAGCCAATTGAGTACGCAAACAAGAAAACAAGTTAGTCCAAAGTTTTCTAGTGAAAATTGGATCTCTATCACTTACAATAACATTAGGGACTCCATGCAACATTTAAACTATTTATGTGAATGTTGAAGCTATTATACTTGCTCTAAAAGGATGAGAAAGAGAGCGAAATCAAGAATACTTTGTCAGTCAATCCACTACTATCAATCCACTACTACCATGATGACAGACTCTCCTTCATATTTGGGTAAACATACAATAAAATACATTGAAACTTATTCCCAACATTGACTTGGTATAGATAATAGTTGTAGAAGACCCGACGTCTTGATTGTCTTCCCTTATTCTATTAGCAGGCCACACACTTAGACACAAAATTTTGAACACCATTTTAAAGACATTCCCCAAAAAAATTATTCTTGATCATGTAGTAAGTTTTCAAGAACCCTGAATGTCCTTCTATGGGAGAAATGTGTAATTCCACAAGGACCTTCTGTTTGAGTTGGGAATTCTTACACAAATATAGTCGATCATGATACCACATCAAATCATTCTTCCATAAAAAATTGTCTGATGCACTCGGGTCCTCTTGTAGTTATTGAATTATCTTGTATACCTCTTGATCTTGCTTTCGTTCTATACTTGCTTCTTCCACCCAATCAAATTGTGGAATAGAAATAACATGTAGTGAACCCTCTATTTGATCTTCTTCTTTCCTTGAAAGTGCATCTGCCGCAATATTATGTTTTCCTTTCTTGTAGATAATTTCAAAGGAATAACCTAGCATCTTTGTAACCCATTTTTGTTGCTCTTCTGAATATAATCGTTGCTCCAAAAAGTACTTAAAACTATCATGATATGTTTTTACTTTGAGGTGTCTTCTATTAGGCAAGGGAGTTATTTCTTAACTACATGTACTATGGCCAACATTTTTTTTTCATAAATGGGTTTGGGTAATTTTTTTCCTTTAAGTTGGTTGCTTTCAAAGGAAAGGGGCCTTCCTTCTTGCATTAAAATTGTGCCAATTCCATGGCTTGAAGCATCACACTCCACAATAAATGTTTTTGTGAAGTCAGGTGTGGCTAGGACATGAGTTGTACACATAGCCTCTTTTTTCAAAAGCTTTGATTGCTTCTCGAGTCCAATAAAATTATTCCTTCTTTAATAATCTTTAATAATGTTGTTAGAGGTGTTGTTATTTGACCATAGTTCTTGAAAAACTTGCGGTAAGACCCTGCCAATCCTAAGAATCCCCTAAGTTTCTTTAAGGTTTTGGGAATTGGTCATTCCCTCATAGACTTAATTTTATTAGGATCCATTTTTACACCTTCATGAGATATAATCTAACCCAAATATTCCACTTCTTGAACCCCCAAAGGCACACTTAGACAACTTTGCATAAAGTTGTTTCTCTTCCAGAGTTGTAATACTCAGTCAACATGTTGCACATGCTCTTCCCAAGATTTTTTGTAGATTAGTATGTCATCAAAAAACACTAACTCAAATTTTCTAAAGAAGGATTTGAAAATATAATTCATCAAGCTTTGAAATGTTGACGGTGCATTAGTAATTCCAATGACAGAACCAAAAACTCATATTGACCTTCATGCGTTCTAAAGGCTATTTTGGGAATGTCCTCTTGCCTCATTCTGATTTGATGATATCCCAAACGAATATCCAACTCAGTAAAGAAAAATTATCCATGCAATTCATCTAATAATTCATTAATGACAAGAATAGGAAACTTATCTTTGATGGTCATTTTGTTGAGTTGTCTATAATCTAGACACATACGCCACAAACCGTCCTTCTTCGTAACCATCACTATCGGTGAAGAGAAAGAACTTTGGATAGGTTGAATGATGCCCACCTCTAACATTTCTTGGGTCATACACTCAATCTCACACTTATGTGCATATGGATGCTTGTACGACCTAATGTTATGTGGTACACTTGCTTGTTGCAAATCAATAGCATGGTCATGATCTTGACCGAGTGGAGGACCCTTAAGCATCTCTCCAAAAACCTTGGAATGGTTGTTGATAAATATTAGGAGATCCATTAGAGTAGAGGATATAGATGTTTGAACATCTAGTGAGCACAATTATGAAATTACACCATGGGGTCCCTTTTTTAGTAATTTTGTCATGCTATTAGAGCTTATAACCTTAGAGAGTTTCCCTTGGATACCTCTAAGCTCAATTTCCTTGCCTTCTGAGGAAAATCTCATGAAAAGATCTTGAAAATAAAGGCTCATTGTTCCCAATGATTGTAACCATTGGACCCCTAATACGACATCAACACCACCTATTTGGATGGAAATCATGGGAATATTCAATAAATACTACCCCATATTGAGCTTAATACTATGGCACTTCCCATAACAATTTATGGTACCTCCATATGCAATCATTACTTGAAACTCTTGTGCTGGAAATATAAAGTAATTGAGATATTTTTCTAATTTGTAATTGATGAAGTTATGGGTACTACCAAAATCAATCAACATTGTTACATTTTGTTTTTTGATGTATCATTGTATCTTGAGGGTTTGTGGATCATTGATGCCATCCAATGTGTTGAAAAGTCAACAAGAAACATGTGTCTAATTTACTTTTCCCTTAAATAAATTAGACAATAAATATTAATCTATTATCTCATTCATAACTAAGTGAGTTGGATTTGTAATAGAATTATAAGTGTAGTTAAGTGAGTTAAGATCAGTTATACTAGTTGTAACTAAACATGCACTAGTGAGAGTTCAGTTAATCAGTGAAATCACATGCAACTGAAGATTCACCACGGTTAACTACATGCATGTCAGATCCAGTGGAGACCCAGTTGAGATAACATGTGAAAGGGATAGTTTGGCTATCAGTTGTGATTTGATCACACATGCAATGAATATGCTTATGAGCATGTGAAAACTAGGTAATTGAATTCGATTGTAAGAATTCGAATTGCAGAGATTGTGCAGAGGAGGCAGGTTGTCTGGACACAAGAATTGGCACATGTATTTGTTGATTTGTGTATGACAGTGTGAGACGATTGTATTGTACTAAGAGCCCTTGGATCAGAGTTTTGTATGAGATTGTTTCATGATTCATGATATACATAATATATGATAGTGGGGTTTTTAGCTTTACACTTTCCCGGTCAAACTTTTGTGTTATGTGTTATTGATATTTCACTTTGTGATTGTGGTTGTGATTGTGGTTGTGATTGTGGTTTAATTTTCTGCAAGAATAATATTAGAAGCGATTATGTATTTAACAGTGGCGTATAATTGTTAGATCAGGAGAATCGCAGGAAATACTTAATTTGTATTGAAATTTCTACATGGTATCAGAGCCACGGAGGCTACGGAGTCACGGAAGAGAGGTGCGAACATAATTTCATTCTCGCAGGTCCTGTCTTTAGCAGGGTGCGAACTTTAGTACTGTAGACTACGCTCAGTTCTCAAAGCAGAAATTCTCGCACCCTAGACAAAGGCAGGGTGTAAACTTCATTGACATTCTCGCGGGCTGCTTAAGGGAGAAGTGTGAACTCCCCTCACCCTACAGTGAAGCAAGGTGCGAACTTCCCAGGCAAGTTCGCAGGCTATACACAGGCAGGGTGCGAACACCCCTCACCCTACAGTGAAGCCAGGTGTGAACTTCCTAGGCTACACACAGGCAGGGTACGAACTTCCCTCAGGCTACTCTCAGGAGGGTTGCAAACCTCCCAGGGAAGAGGGATTGCAGCAGTTGAGTTTTGGTGGTTGGATAACATTCGAATTTGCAAGATTTTCTTGGTGCGATAGTTGATTCAAGATTGAAATGTCTTTCAATGGCTTGAGGTTGGAGTATGCACTCAAGGGCAACTCTAACTACATTGCTTGGAAGGACAGGATGGAGGCAGTACTCGAAGACAATGGCTTGAAGGGTTACATTGACAATGATGTTCCTAAGCCGGATGCGACAGACACTACAAATCTTGATGCATGGCAAAAGAAAGTGGCGAAGGCGAGGAGGATTATGTTGGAAGGAGTAAAAGACCACATTGTCTCAAGTCTCCATGGGAAAACCACACCACATGCAATGTGGAAGGTTTTGACAAATCTGTTCCAAAAAAGTAGCGACCATAGGAAATTGGCGTTCAAAGATAAACTCAGGAAGATCAAGATGGAAAAGGGCGACACCATTCCAAAATATCTCACGAAGTTTGTCCAATGTCGGGATGATCTTGGAAGTGTGGGAATAATAGTCGTTGTTGATGATTTGGTGAGCTTGGCGCTCCTAGGGCTTCCTAAGAGTTGGCACAGTTATCAAGACTCTATCAATGGAAGGGAAAAATTGTCGGATTGGGAATGACTATGGTCGGATCTAGTGCAAGAGGAGTTCAGGGGAAACACCAGAGATTGGTCTTCATCAAAGCATGATGATGAAGAGGATTGTGCTTTGACTGCCAGGGCAAGGAAAGGGAAAGGGAACAAATTCCATCCAAAATTTGAGTCTAAAGTCAATAAGCTAGATTTGTCCAAAGTGAAGTGTTTTCACTGTCATGAACATGGGCATCTCGCTACTAATTGTCCGCAGAAGAGGAAGAACAACACGGTTGTTGGATCTGCAACTAGTGAGGTTGTTGTCTCACAATTTGAGGTTGACTTCGCTTTGATCGCATGCATGGCTTCAAGTGCATCAGGATCGATGTGGTATTTGGATAGTGGTGCTTCCTTCCACATGATGGGAGATAAAGAGTCTTTCATTGACTTGGAGGAGAAAGATCTCAGAATGCATATAGAGATGGGCGATGATGGATGATACAGTGCAACTAGTATTGGTACCATTACCTTTCAGAGGGAGTTAGGTAAACCATTTCAATTAAAAAATGTTATGCATGTTCCAGGTCTGAAGAAAAATTTGGTCTCAGTCGCAATGTTGGAGGACAGAGGCTATGATGTTGTTTTTAGCAGTGGTAAAGACTACCTGTGACATAAAGCAACAAGTCAAGTCAAGAAGATAGGGATTCAAGTTAAGAATCTCTACATGTTGGAGGTAGATGGTTGTGATGCCATGATAGGCAAGGCAGAAAAAGTGGTGAGCTGGGATGAGGGCGAATTATGGCACAGGCGATTGGACCATATTCATCATGGAGCCTTGAAGATCATGCAACAAATATCTATTGGACTTCCAATGGGAACACTTACTCAGTTAGATCAGTGCAAGGGGTGCACCCTGGGGAAGTATGTAAATTCCACCTTTCATGAAAAGGAGAACTGTGCTTCGGTGATCCTGGAGAGAATTCACACAAATGTGTGTGGACCATTCTTGGTTGCTTCAACAGCAAAACATAGGTATTATGTTAATTTTGTTGATGACTTTTCTCATAAATGTTGGATATTATTCATGCAGAAGAAGGATCAAACATTCTCAAAGTTCTGTGAGTTTAAAGCATTGGTGGAGAACGAGTCGGGGAAGAAAGTGAAGGCTCTAAGGAGCGATAATGGTGGAGAATACATCTCTAATGAATTCAAATACTTCTGCAGCAGAGAAGGAATTCAAAGAGAACTCATAGCGCCTCATAATCCACAGCAAAATGGGGTCGCGGAGAGAAAGAATAGAACGATCGTGGGTGCAACACGAGCGATGTTGCATGATCAGGGCCTACCAATGCATTTGTGGGCAGAAGCATGCAATACTGTGGTTTATGTGCAGAATCGTTGTCCTCATAGAGTACACCTGAAGAAGCTTTTACTGGTAAGAAACCAGATGTTTCTCATTTTAAAAATTTTGGCGCATCTATTTATGTGCATGTGACCAAGGATTCCAGGAAGAATCTGGAACCGATTACTGAAGTTGGGATATTTGTGGGGTATACAGAAACACCCCATAATTATCATGTGTATTTTCCAAATAGTAAGATGACTGTTATGCGACGGGATATAAAATTCAATGAGGGGAAAGCCATGCAGTTGTTGCGTGAGAGGGAGCTAGACTTGCATGAAGAAGAGGAACTGTTGGTTCCCAAGGATGAGTCTCAAGATGTGGATCAGCTACATGAGGAGGTTCATGGAGTGGAGGAAACCACTCAAGCAGAGCCATCCATCAGAAATGGCAGAAAGCGCACCACGAAAGCTGATAGATTGAGATTATGTGTTGCACAGAATGTAGGAACCCCTACTTCACAGCGCAGACAGAAACAATCTCCTGATCGATTTGCTGGATACATGGCTCTCATGAGCAAATGTATTGTGACTAAACCATCTTCCTTTCAGGAAGCAGTGCAGGACCCCACTTAGGTTGATGCTATGGTAGAGTATTATGACTCCATTGTCAAAAACAGTGCATGGGATATTGTCCCAAGACCGATTGACAAATCAGTGGTAGGTTTGAGATGGATCTACAAGGTAAAGCAAGTTTTTGATGGGAGTGTGGAAAAATACAAGGCCGGGCTTGTGGCCCAGGGCTTCTCACAGATCGAGGGGATAGATTATGATGAGACCTTTGCACCTGTCGCAAGGTACTCTTCCATAAGATCCATCCTTGCACTCTCAGCGCAGATGTGCTGGTGCATTCATTAGATGGATGTAAAAACTGTGCTCCTCAACGAGATCATTGAGGAAGAAGTGTACATTGAACAACCAGAAGGTTTTGAGACCTTTGATAGGGAGTCGCATGTGTGCAGACTCAAGAGAGCATTGTATGGGCTGAAGCAAGCACCCCGTGCTTGGTACACTCAGATAGACAGTTATTTCACTAGGTTGGGCTTCACCAAAAGTGAAGCAGATGCAAACCTATAACAAATTGTGGTGGAGGGTAAGTTTTTAATCATTGTGCTTTATGTTGATGATTTAATATTGACTGATGATGAGCAGCTGATACACTCATGCAAGGAGGACCTTGCAAAGTAGTTCGAGATGAATGATTTGGGCCTTCTTCATTATTTCCTTGGATTGGAAATATGGCAGCGAGATGGTGAACGTTTTATGTCTCAAGGAAATTATGCAAGGGAGATACTGAGCAAGTTTCACATGGAGGGTTGCAAACCCATGGATACTCCTCTTCCAGGAAACTCGATGAAAGAGGATGCTACTTCTGGAGAGGTAGTTGATGCTACTGTCTATCGACAGTTAGTGGGTTCGCTAATGTATTTAGTGAACACGAGACCGGACATTTTCTATGCAGTTAACCAACTAAGTCAAGAGATGGTTAAGCCTACCAAACTCTTTTGGAAGGCGGGTAAGCATGTCCTAAGATATCTGAAGGGCACATCTAAATATGGATTATGGTACAGACAGATGGATGAGGTGAAGTTGCATGGATTCACGGATGCAGATTGGGCAGGCAGCCCAACAGACAGAAAGATCACATCAAGGGGGATCTTTAGTATCGGATCTACAGTTGTTTCTTGGTACAACAGGAAACAGAGATCCGTGGCACTTAGTTCAGCGAAAGTGGAATACATGGCAGCGAGTCAAGCTGCATGTGAGGCTATCTAGATGAGGAAGATCTTGGTTGGTTTGTTTGGTTCTCATTTAGATCTGACAGTGATTTATTGTGATAATCAGAGTTGCATTAAACTCTCGATTAATCATGTGTTTCATGACAGATCTAAGAATATAAATATCCAGTATCATCATCTCAGAGATTGTGTGAAACGGAAGATCATGTTGCTTCAATACATTCCTACGGAAGATTAGGATGCTGACATTCTGACGAAGACACTCACCAAGATAAAATTCGAATATCATAGAGACAGGATTGGGGTGAAGGATAATCCTTTTCTTGTTGAGAGGGAGTGTTGAAAAGTCAACAAGAAACATGTGTCTAATTTACTTTTCCCCTAAATAAATTAGACAATAAATATTAATCTATTATCTCATTCAGAACTGAGTGAGTTGGATTTGTAACAGAATTATAAGTGTAGTTAAATGAGTTAAGATCAGTTGTACTAGTTGTAACTAAACATGCACTAGTGAGAGTTCAGTTAATCAGTGAACTCACATGCAACTGAAGATTCACCATGGTTAACTACATGCATGTCAGATCTAGTGGAGACCCAATTGAGATAACAGGTGAAAGGGACAGTTTGGCTATCAGTTGTGATTTGATCACACATGCAATGAATATGCTTATGAGCATGTGCAAACTAGGCAATTGAATTCGATTGTGAGAATTCGAATTGCAGAGATTGTGCAGAGGAGACAGGTTATCTAGACACAGGAATTGGCACATGTATTTGTTGATTTGTGTATGACAGTGTGAGACGATTGTATTGTACTGAGAGCTCTTGGATTAGAGTTTTGTATGAGATTGTTTGATGATTCATGATATACATAATATATGATAGTGGGGTTTTTAGCTTTACGCTTTCCCAGTAAAACTTTTGTGTTATGTGTTATTGATATTTCACTTTGTGATTGTGGTTGTGATCGTGGTTTAATTTTTTGCAAGAATAATAGTAGAAGCGATTATGTATTTAACAGTGGCGTATAATTGTTAGATCGGGAGAATCGCAGGAAATACTTAATTTGTATTGAAATTTCTACACAATGCATGACAAGATATCATTGGAGTAATCTCTTCTAGATCTAGGTCTTGTGATGGTTCCAATTCTTGATCTTCTTCCTCTTCAAGGTCTATGTAGAATAATTTATTCTCATTGCAATTATGAATTATACTATACTTGTTTTCACAATTGAAACATAGTCCCTTTGCTCTTCTTCCATCCATTTGTTGTGGTGTCAACCTTGTTGGTTGAGTGAGGTCAAGAGAGGGAACATGGTTCTCTTTATAGCTGTTATTGGCGGCCCTTCTAGTAGCCATACTTTTTTCTCCACTTTCCTTGCCAAACTGAAAGGTTTGTCTAAGGATTTAGGTTCGAAGACACGCACCTCATGTTGAGTGTTCTCCTTTAAAGTTCCCATAAAGAGATATAACAAATTATCCTCGAGAATGTTCTTTACCATGAGACAGATCTTTTATTATTATTGAACGTGCTCTGTAATTGGACCTTTTTGCCGAAGATTTATCAATTGACTGAAGAATGTATTGCTCTTAGTATCCCCATAATGTGATAGCAATTCATCCCTGGACCAAGAGATAACAAAATAAAAAATATTTCACAAAGCCATTGATACTAAACAAATTGATCATTTTCAAAATACAAGGATGTAATAGGTGCCTTTTGTAAGGTTGGAAATTGGTGTAGATCAAAGTATTTCTCCATATGGAATATCCATGTTATAAGATCTTTACCATCAAACTTTCTCATATTGATCTTTGGAATGAAGCAGTTCCTTGGTGTCGACTTGAAGCCCCGATTAAGTGGATCTTAGAGTAAAGGATGATCATAATTATGAGATTCAATATTTGTACTCTCCAAATGTGAGAAAATATTCCCCGTATGTGATTGAGTCTCAACAACCTTGTTCTCTTTATTTTCATGATTTCCTTGGATCTCCATATCCCTATTAGGGATCTTCTGTAAGAGAATGGTCTCTATGGATTTTTGTATTTCTTCCTTATTTTCATCCATCTTCTTTTTTCGTGTCCTTATTTTCATCTATCTTATTTTCCATTTGTTCCATAATCTTTTCCGTCTCTTGAATTTTTCTTTGTGTGTTTACCAACTCATCACTTATTATTGATCTAGCACTCAAATCACTAATTTGGTCCTCATTTCCTTCATGAGTTATAGACCATATTTTTTAAGGTTTAATTGGTGTTGAAATATTTTTTGGAGCCATGTGGGACAAAAATAATAATACTCATCAATTTTCTCTTTATCACAAATTTTGAATCACCAAAAACATATATTCTAATAAAAAGTTATGCCAATTGTAAGTTACATACCTTTCAAACCCTAATTTTGGAGTATGTTTGGATGGTTGACCTTTGTCCTCATATATATCTAAACTTTGAACTCTTTTGAGTCTAAAATTTTGGCTTGTAGTACTATGATATGACTCCTTAAACTCCTGAAAATTTCATAGTTTGAACCTTAACTCATAAAACATTATAGCAAAAATGCCAAAATGTCTTGTTTGAGACTAATTTTAAGAATAGTAAACAACCCAAACTTCCACAAGAGATATCTCACAAATTAAAATGATTCAATATTTGAAATTTTTTCCACATGTAGTTTTCTATGTATTCTTAGGATTATGAAAATTTCAAAGTCTGAAACTTCACCAAAAAAAATTATAGCGAAAATAAAAAGATGACTTGTTTGAGACTAATTTCAAGACTAGTCACAAACCCTAACTTCCACATAATATATCTCCAAAATTATAATGACCCAGAACCTAAAATTTGGAACAGACTGAACTTGCTATGTCTCCTTAGTCTCTATAAAATTTCATTGTCTGAAATGTCCCAGAAACAAAGTTATAGTGAAACCTACAATATGACTTGTTTAAAACTAAATTCAAGATGAGTAAAAAGCATATCTTCCATAGGCTATATATCTGAAAATATAATGAACCAAAACTTGAAATTTTTGCGAAACATATTGTGATATTTCTCCTGAGTAACCTCCAAATTTCATTATCTGAGGTATCCCAAAAAAAAGTTATAGCAAAAATACCAAGATGAATTGCTTGAAGCAGAGAAACTCTAGGATCGATGCTCCAATACCAAATGTTATGAACCAATGCCTTGAGGATGATTAAAAATCAATGTATAAAATTCCACCTCTGGTACCATGTAGAGCCGGCCTCCTAGAATAACAAAGACACTACATGGTCGACACTCATAAACAACGTGACATTTCCACATGTATGGTTGTCTTATAAGAACATCACAAACTTTGAGTGGGGCAACATAACACAATACCTCATCTTTAAAAGGCTTGATGTTGTAGGGCAGGCGACATTATTGGTTGATGTAGATGTCTCATTTCCTGCTCAAGCATTCTATGGTGTATGGTTGGGGATGTGCCATTGTCGATAGCTTCATTCTTTTGATGACCTCAGTTGAGATTAAGTTATTTTGACTCTCATTGTCAACAATGAAATGCAGTGGCGTCCCCTTCACGCACATCCATTAATGGAAGAGGTGCTCCGCCTCCTCAGGTTCTTCTAGTTTTTCAGGTTGGATTGTTGTGGCCAAAATGGTAGCATTGGGTTCTGCATCGATGATTCATTTCCCTTTATTGTTCTTTGAATCAGAGTCCAAGTCAGGTTCTGATTCTTTTTCTTTGAGCTCAACCACCAATGATTGTTTCGAGCGACATTCATCGATGTTGTGTTAGGGGATTTCATGGAACTCACACCATTGTCCTCTATCCTTCTTCGACTTCCCATCACCCTTCTTAACCGATGGCTTGGACTAATTTTCTTGAGATAGAATTTCCTTGCTTTGTCCTTTGTTAGGGTTGCCTTTGCTATGCTTTTGTTGTGGCTTATTTGCAAACCTGAACTCTTGCTTACTCTGTTGCTTGAATTTTTGCTCGATTTTGACTACATATTGATAAGTAGCTCCCAGTGAGGATATGTCCAAGAAATACATCTTTATTTTGATGTATCTATGTAGGTCACTATGGTACTTTAGAACCAGGTGTCGCTCATAGTCTCTGATACCCAAATTTGAGCTTAAGGTATGGAAGATGTTAGTGTACTTCAACATGATGTAGAGTCATCCATATCACATACTGATCATCATAACTTCCAATAGGCTAGAACTCCTCCTTGAGAGCATCCACAAAGGATGCCCAGGTGGGTTCTCTCCCAAATGGAATATATTCATCAGTGAAATACCTCTCGAGGTAACCTTCCCACCAAGATCTGACACGGGGAAGGGCTTTAAGGAGCACAAAGGTGATATTTTCATCGTCGAAAATATTTTGGACAGAATAATAACCTTCTAGTAGATTCAACCATTTTTCTAGAGCATTTGCATCTATTTGGCCTTCAAATAAAATGAAATCAAAATTGACTTGTTCCTTGAAGGGTGTCATAACTTCAAAATGGATTCTTGTATAAGATGCATCGACCACCATCGATAGTCATTGCAGGATCTAAGCAAAGTTTTCCATTCTCTCATTCCTTTGTCCCACGAGGGATTCCTTGAGAAACATCTTGAAAGGATCTCTTGCTCTATCATATCTCTTTTCTTCTGCCATGGGAGGTCACTTAGGCTAGCGAGATTGGTCATCCCCAAGCGAAATTGGCTCGAAACCCAACTCTCTATACGTTGACCTTGTCGGGGACATGCACCGAGAAATAACAAAGAACAGACTGCTTTGATACCACTAATCCAGATTATATTGAGAACGAAATGAGATAAAAACAAAAATATAGTAGAGAACCCAAAAATACAGTGAAACCCAACTTCTATTAATGAATAACAGAATATTGTAGAACACATACTTACTATAAATGGTGGTAGATTATCTCTTAAGAGAAAGAGATATCGGCTACGCTCATTCACAATAAACATTACATCACACTCCATTGCATGCTCAAAGGACCTCCTTCACCTTGATTCTATATGAGAGAGTGAGAGGAGAATAATTCTCATGATGCGTGTGGGATAAATTGGTCTAAGCTTACAAAATTCCATAGGTATATAAAACACTAGGACTTCCCAGTAGGTCAGCCATCCCAGTATTACTCTATCCTAAGCACACTCAACTGCAGAGTTCTAATGGGATCTGATGCATTAACTTTGTAGACATGTACATATGATTGTTTTAATTAAAAAATGGAGATGACATTACATTACATTCCCCGTCAAAAGGGTGAATACCATGGTTTATCAAAACCATAGGCTCGAAAATGTTGATTCAGTGCAAAAGGTGGATGGCCACTGAGATCCACCTGGATCAATATTCAATATACAAGATGATATTAGATGATCCTAAGAGATTAAACATAATCAGTGGATGACTTCAAATCAAATGAGAACAAATGCTTTAGACCATACAACTCGGTCTTGGTTTATGAAAATCCATCCATAGTGTTGAGAAAATTTGATTATTTTCTGTTGTAACGTACACGTTATGTATTCCTTTTTCTTTCTTTTATTTTATAAGGTTGGTCAAGCTCCAACTATTGTAATAGTACTTAAGACAATACATGATTTGATCACTTTTTTCATCAATTGAAATTTCTACATGGTAGAAGAGAATAATTGTAGCTTTTAAAATTGTGAATGAAAGAGGAGGTTTTTCCCCTTTCCTCCCGAGTGGGGATCGAACGACATGCCTATCCATTGGAGAGAGAAAAGGAAGTAGGCCCTTGGAACCTATCCAAGCCCATAGTAGTTCCCTTTATCCTTTGAAGTTGAATCACAAACTCAAAAATGTTGATTCAGTGGAAAAGGTGGATGGCCACTGAGATCCACCTGGATCAATATTCAATATACAAGATGATGTTAGATGATCCTAAGACTAGGTCTCCTTGGTGTGTGTGTGTGTGT
>ML833836.1:53508-71086 GCA_009831015.1 Picea engelmannii
TAAGGACCTTATCATACCTCGTTATTAGGGACATGCCATGGGCATTTTTTGATGGAGCTTCCCAAAGAGACCTGCCCCATGGGGGTGTAGGGGGAGTTATTTACTTTTTAAATGATCATTACATATCCTTCTCAACAAGTATCGGAAGTGAAACCAATAATTTTTGTGAGCTAATGCCTCTTAAGCTAACTTTGTACTTGTCTCGAGAAAATAACATCTCACATTTGCACATTTATGGTGATTATGTGTTGGTCATCCAATGGATGAAAGTGTAAATTTTCTTTAAACCAAGCATAATAACCAGTTAAATGTCACTTATAACATATTTCATTAGGTTATTTTTCTCAACAAATAATTATGCACAACATAATATTAAACCAGGAACATAACATTAGAAGAAAACAACAATCACATCACATCTACACAAATATTTTTGGACAACAGTCCCTCGAAAAACCCCGAAGGGAAAAACGATGCAGCAAATTTGGAGATTTTTATTATTCAACGGGAAAATAGAGATATGCTTACATTAAATCATCCCCAATAAAATACTAAGCAAAACCTCAGTGTAAAGCTTCCAAGATAAAGTACGACCCCTCTTTCAACCTCTAGAAATCCCAACGCTACAACAAAACCCTGCACAAGTGCCTCTGTATAAATTGTATGGCTCCTGCATGAACTTCATGTCACCCTTGACGACTCCTCTATTAGCTAAAGGATTTTGCCTTTGCTTGACCCTGGAAGTGAGTTGATCTATAGATAGAAGTCCTCCTCTTTCTCCCTGCAAAACTCTCTTCTCACAAATCCTAGATCGATGCTCCTCTAATCGATTTCTCAATGATCTAATGTGCCCCCCTTAGCAAGTGAAAACCCCAATCTCTTAAGGATGGAGGGTTGAGATTAATTCTCCCTCACTCTCCAAGATGGATGGCTAAGATTAAAACATCCATCACTTAAATTATTTTTCACTTTAACCTTAGAAAAGGTGCTCAATAAAGTGAACTGAAGAATATAATACATCAACAGTCCTTTTCCTTAGTTGGACTTTAGGAAAAGTTTAATTTAATCGACTTGACTAATGTTTCATTGTCCCCCACCATGCTTGGACACTGCAATGTGTTGGAGACCTTCTTTGCTACATTCTCAACACTCCCTCTTAGTGAGGAAGGGATTTTTCCTCAACCCCATCTGATCTCTTAAATTTTCAAACTTTTGTTTGCTCGGTGCCTTGGTGAAAATATTTACCATTTTCTCATCAATCTATATGTAATCAAGCATCATGGCTCCTCTCTATACACAATCCTAGATGAAGTGATACCCGATATCGATGTGCTTGCTACGATCATGAAACATAGGATTCTAAGAGAGCTTGATGGGACATTGATTGTCGCAGTGAATCACGGTAGCTTCTAGATCCCACCTGAACAATCCCAAGAGTAGCTTCCTCATCCACAGTGCCTCACATGTTGCCAAGCTAGCAAGCATGTACTCTTCCTTAGACAATCTTAATGCCACTGATCTTTGCTTCCTTTTGAACCAGGAAATGATGCTCGATCCAATGTTGAAACAACATCCTGAAGTACTCTTCCTGTCCTCTGCACACCCTGCCCAATCAAAATCTGTAAAGCCTACTAACTTCACTCCAACACTACGCTCATATAATAATCCATAATCCATTGCACCTCTAAGGTAGTGAATCACATGCTTCACAACAATCTAATGAACTCTCCAAGTATCCACCATGAACTGACTCAAAGAGTATACTACAAAGTTGATATTTGGTCGAGTGTTAACCAAATACATGAGCGATCCAATCAACTGACGATATATAGTGGGGTTTATTGTCTTTGAATCTAGAGGCGTGGACATAGGCCTACAATTTATCATCCTGAACCTACACAAGATATCCACTATATACTTCCCCTGTCCCAAGAAGAAGTGCCCATCCTGTTGTCAGACCTCCAGACCAAGGAAGTAATGTAATAACCCAAGGTCTTTCATCTCAAACTCAACCACAAGATTTGTTTTGTAGAATCTTATCAGTTGCTCGTCCTCTGTCAAAAATAGGTCATCTACGTACAACACCGGTATGAGAGGTGCCTCCCCTGCAAGAAAATATAGGTTTGGGTCTGCCTCGCTCCACTGGAAACCCATCTCTCTCAAGTAGTTGTCAATCCTGGAGTACCAAGCCCGAGGTGCTTGCTTCAGCCCATATAAGACTCACCTCAATCTGTAAACATGTGTCTCTCTGTAACTGACCTCAAACCCCTATGGTTGCTCGACATATACTTCCTCCTCAACAACTCCATTGAGGAAAGCGGTCTTTATGTCCATCCAGCGAACACACCAGACCACCTCTACTCCTAAAGAAATAACAATCATGATCGATGTATATCTGGCCACCGGGGTGAAAGTCTCCTCATAGTCGACTCCCTATCGCTGTGAAAACCCCTTGGCCATGAAGCGCACTTTGTACTTGTCCACGCTTCCATCTGTTGCATTCTTGACTTTGTAGATCCACTTGGATCCAAACACCTTCTTCCCTTTTGGCCCGGGCACCACTCCCATCCATCAATTTTCATGATGGATGTATACTCCTCCATCGTGGCCTCTTGCCACACTCTATGTTGTGCATCCTGCTCATAAGTGGAAGGCTTTGCATCAATAAGTTGTGTCATTAATGCCATGTACCCAAGTCTCTCTGGTGGCTTACTTCGTCTGAAGTCTCTCCCTGGAAACCTTGCCAGTCTAGAATCACTAATTGTGGACTTATACAACTTAGGCTATGGCCTAGTATCCTGCTACTATGGAACTACATCATGTTGGTCCTCCTCATTGTCATCTCGCTCCTGATGATCTTGTCCAAAATTCTCCCTCTCAACACATGTACCTTTACCAATACCCTGTGTCTAACTCTGTGTTCCTATGCTTTGACCTTGTGCCTCCTCAATTTTGACTCCTTAATCTTGTTCATGTTGGTCCTGCGCTGACAAGTCTCTAGAGCTCCTTAATGCACACTCCTCCTCGAATTGTAAATCCCTACACGCTATGGACTTATACAACTTAGGCTATGGCCTAGTATCCTGCTACTATGGAACTACATCATGTTGTTCCTCCTCATTATCATCTTGCTCTTGATGATCTTATCCAACATTCTACCTCTCAACACATGTACCTGTACCAATACCCTGTGTCTAACTCTGTGATCCTATGATTTGACCCTGTGCCTCCTTAATCTTGACTCTTGAATCTTCTTCATGTTGGTCCTGCACTGACAAGTCTCTAGACCTCCTTAATGCACACTCCTCCTCGAACTGTACATCCCTACACACTATGATCTTCCTGTGTATTGGCACAAATATCTTGTAGGCTTTGGAAGCCTCGATATATCCAATAAGTAACCCCTTATCTGTTGTGGGTTCCAACTTTGTCCTCTTCTTTGAAGGGACATGACAATAACATATGTTGGCCCAGATGCGAAGATGACTCACATTCGGTTTGGTACCTGTAAATACCTCATCGGGTGTCAAATTCCCCACAACTGTGTGGGGACTCCTATTATGTATGTATACAACAATGCGACTAGCCTCAGCCCATAAAAATAATGGCAAACCCTGATCATGTGTCATCGCCCATGTTGCTCCAACTATAGTCATGTTCTTCCTCTCATCCACTCCATTTTGCTGAGGATTGTAAGGAACCGTGAGTTCCTTCTTGATCCCACTACCACACAATAATCCAAAAACTCCTTGGAGGTTTACTCACCCTCATTGTTAGATCTTAAAACCTGAATCTTCCTGCCAGTCTGGTTCTCTACTAGAGCCTTGAACTCCTGGAACCTGTCGAAGACCTCATCCTTGGTCTTCAGGAAGTAAATCCATGTTTTCCTGGAGTAGTCATCAATAATCGAAACAAAATATTTGAAGCCACTCATTGATGCCACACTCATTGGACCACATATGTCTGAATGAATCAAATCCAAGACTCCCTTGGACCTGTGCTCACTTGGTGGAAATGGTCTCCGAGCATACTTTCCCATTGCACAACCCTTACAAGGGTCATGCCTCTCTGTTGTGAACTTAGGCAATCATGTGACTACCTGTCTCAAGTGCCCCAGCGCACCAAAGTGTAAATGTGTCATCCTCTTGTGCCACAATTCACTCATGTTTGTGGTTGTACTGACCAATTCTCTTCCTGGTTGAAACTGTTGTTTGTACACCTTCTCTTCTCGAACCCCAATCATCATGTCCATCTTCTCGCTTGACCCTGTTGGCTTGACAAACACCCTTCCCTTATGGAAAGTGAACTCATACCCTTTATCCTCTGGAGTAGAGACTAAGATGAGGTTCTTTGTCAACCCCATAACATATAGTACATAATCTAACCAGAGTGGTTTACCCGACTCCATCTGAAACGAAATGGTGCCAACCCCTTGCACCTTGTAGTGCCTATCATGTCCGAGCACTATAACCAGATTCACGCCTCCCTCCCGTGGCCTAGTGAAAAACTCCTTGTGCCCTGTCATATGAGAAGATGCTCCGCTATCAACAAACCACATGTCTGAGACTGTTGCGCTAGACATACATGCTATGAAGAAAAAATCCTCCTCGAAGCTTTGGAAAACTCATCCACTGTTGTAGAACCTGCCATCTGTGGTTGGTTCTTCTTCTTCTTCTTCAGACACTGTGAGGCAAAGTGTCCCATCTTGTGACATTGGAAACATTTGACTTTTAAGAAGTCAACATTCTTCTTTCCACCTTTATTCTTCTTCTCCTTGCCCTTGCCATTACTTGCAAGAGCCAACCCTTCTTTGTCAACAATGTTTGGTGAAGATGATGATCCTGACTAACCAAGTCTAATCTCCTCTTGCACAAAATCATCCCATAAGCACTGCCATTCAGGGAGCTTCTCTCGAGCTACAACTCAACGGACAAATACGTCCTATGAATTTGAAAATACGCTCAATGCTACACACACTAGCTCAACATCCTTTGTCTTCTCGCCTATTGCAATGAGCTCATCCCTGATCTGCATCAATCTAGTAAGGTATGGAACCACACCCTCGCCCTTAGCCATCTTAGAGATACGTAATCTCTCATGCAACACCATTACCTTGTTCTCATTCTTTGGTTGGTAGAGGTCTCTCAATGCTTTCCACATATCCTTTGCGGTATTCTTTCTCGAGAGATGTGGGATCACATGATCTTTAATCCCATCAAGAATTAGGCTCTTTGCTTTAGCCTCACCCTTCTTCCAGATAGCTAGTTGATTTGCATTTGTAGGAGCAGTTGCAGTCTCTAGTGTACGTTCAAGCAAATCATTGACATCCAACACCATAGTCATTCTTTCTTTCCAGGTGGGGTAGTTATGAGCCCCCTGTAGACAATCCTCAACCCTCAAACTCATGGCCATTTCTGAAAGTGTTGTTGTTCATGTTCAAATCCTCACGACTCAACCCCTTATGTTGTCTTAATCTAGCGTTGCTTTGATTTTGTGCCTTATATCTCAATGATCTACTTGTGATATTGCTTCTTCCATAGTCTTGCTCTTATACCATGTGAATTTTCTTTAAACCCAGCAAAATAATCAGTTAAATTTCACTTATAACAAACTTCGCAAGTGTTGATGCCTAAAAAGCGCAACATGAGCTCCCTGCCTTCAAATAAGTTGCAATGCATTTATACGTACATATTATTAATATTAAATAGGTGGGACCCATCTAGAACAATAATAAACGGAAATGACTCCTCATGTTAAGATGTCAAAACTTCACTTATTTATTGCATTACAAGAATAATTACACAATTGGAAATAAAAGGAAAACTCTGGTTCTAATTGCAATTTATGGAAGATTGGTTTATGATTTGATTTGAAAAGAAATGTTTATGTCACTAGACATTCTTGCCCTTGCTACATCTAGACTATGATACTAAGTGTGAATTATACACAAACTTATGTTTGGACAATGGATCACCATATGGTATGGATCTTTGGTAGATTGTAGGTATTGTGGATCCTTGAGGTGGTTTTGGACCTAACATTTTTTATATTAGAAGTTTGTATAGTTACCATGTCAAAACATTGGATATATGTGTAAAGTGTTGATGGAAGTTGGTGTGCTTCGTTATGCTATGGTTTATGACATTTAATATTGGGAGATGGGAAGCGACCTACATGTATTGCACATCGTTCTTACCCTATCTCGGGGACACCACCTTCACTATGTTTTGGTATTCGTTGTGGGCGCTCTGGTAAACAGAAACTCCACCATTTTTCGGCCTCGAAGAAGTTGTGTCTCATGGTTTCTTTAGCTATACTCTTACAGGTATGAAGCTTTTATCTCTTCATTCATTAAATAAAAACTATGCTCGAGTTAAAATCATTTTGTTGGCTCTAGGACTTTGCATGTGAAATGTATTTGTTTTCCAAAGTTATAACATTTCGATTTGGAGTTTTCCTTGTTTTTTTTCTTTTGGGCATTGGAGCAACTCAAACATAACTATAGTTCAACTATGTGTTTGGGTTAGGGTATGAATTATGTTGTGCCTGGAGAAAACGTTGTATTTATACTGTTGATAAAAATATGGTATATTGCTTGCATTTTGGCTGTGCAAAATGCGATGTATTTGCTTTATTGTTGGCATAAAATTGATCTGAACCCGAATTATTGTTTGGCGCTCTACTCTATCAGATTATTTGGATTAGTTACGTTTGGAACAAACGTTGACAATTGAACTGTTGGAAAAGGTTTTTACAACAATTCAATTCGTGTTTGCTAGGACTCTATGACTAATTTCTAAATTGTTCTCCTTTTCTATAAAAGAAAAGGGCAATGAAGGGTTCTTATATTACCCTAGCCAGACCCAGATCTTGGAAAATTTGTATGTGGTAAATGTTGTCACTTTGGAAATTTGCCATGAAACTTTTTGAAGGAATTATTATCACCATGCTTATGGGTGCACTGTAAATCTCACACCTACTTTGTTTTGGTTCAAGCCTTGTTTCCCATTAAATTCGAACATGTAAATAAATCGAAGTCTTGTTTCTTATAATCATAACGTTGATTCAAAAAATAAAAAGCGTGGGTTGGTTGTGTTATTTATCCACCACGAATTTGGTCAACTTTTGAAGTTGATATAAGTTGTTGATTATTAAACCCACACTGGGGTTTTCAAGCCATTTTGGTTTCACTGACAATGATTTGAAGTTGTAGCAAAATTTTTGATACACCGTCGAAGGGTCATTGTGTTTCCATTTAGTCTTTCATGTCGATTTAAGATATTTTTAGTTATGATTATTGTCAAGCCAAAATGTTGGGTTATTTGTCTCTTACATATCGCTTTACCATTTTATGATTATTGTCAAGCCAAAATGCTTGGTTATTTCTCATCTCTTTTCCTCTACACACTTATGTATATCTTCGCTTCTTCTTCTTTTCTTTTTTTTTACAGTTGCACATGACATATAAAATCAACCTTAGTCCCTAGTACATATTACTTGTGGAGTAAGAGATTGTTTTGAATTAAAGGCTATCAACCTCGAGTAACACTCCCAACTATCTTGCCTTGGCCTAGCAAGATTTGAAAATGCCTGAGTAAGGTTCTTTATACCTTTTCCGCAACATTAATTTGGCAACCATACTAGGGAGATCTTCCATATCTCTCTGGTTGATTGTATCATGATTATCTCTGATTTTTCTATTTTGTCTGATTACTCTTTGACTACTTTTTCCATGACAATACCTGTTACGAGACAACCCAATCTTGGAAACGGTCTTGATGACCAAACTAGCATTACATTGACTTTATTCAACATTATTTTAGAAACTGCTAGTACTCCTGCCGAACTTGAACGCTCCTGGGAAGTAATTGAAAGGGACATAAATATTCGTGAATGTTGGGAAGCCAAGCAAAGGCATCCCATAAATCAATAGTAACCTCCCTTTTCCTACCTCTTTGGTCTTTCTTTTCATGTCCTCTAATACTCACATCTCTTGAAGGAGAAGAAGGTTGTCCCCTGAAGCTACCCCTATTTTTGAAATAGGAAGGAGGAAAATTGTCTTATCAACACAACAAAGTGCTCTTAGGTGAACCTTATATGATTCTGCCAGTTCACCTTTATCACCCATACCTATCACTTTCAACATGACATATGCGGGTAGAGGCAGTGGCACCCGAGGTGCCTCTTCCTCACAACCTTCTGCTTCATTAGTAATTGGTAGTATCTACAGTCATCAAGTCCTTATTCAATACACTACCAATCCTGCTAAAGTCATAAATAAATATGGACTTTTCCAATTCAAAGAAGATTCTACAACCACCCCATGGAACGTATATTCTCCCTTGAATCTTGCACCAGCCACTCACCCATTATCAAAATTCAAGGATCATTTACCTAGGTTTCTAGGATGTGGTATCGTTACTACAAACAAACACCTGGTAGCATTTTCTAATGCTTTTCATAATATAGGGGCTAACGATAACGACACTTGCATGCGTTTATTTGTTCATGCTCTCGAAGGGAAAGTTGCAACAATTGTTTTTTACTTCCCTCCCAAAATCTTTTCCACTTGGGAAGAATTGGTTTATTGGTTCAAATCCACTTATGGACAACCCAAGAGTCAAGCTGAGCAGTTAAGGGAATACAATAATATTGCCTATAAGGATGGTGAAACCATTAAATATTTTAACCTTCGCTTCACCAAATTATATAATAAAATCCCTGAACTAATTTGCCCTCAAAATCAGGCTGCTTTCATGCATTATTATAATGCATTAACTTCCCCTTATCGTCACAGACTTGAAGAGAAGGCTATTGACAATCTCGGTTCCATCCTTTAGACTTTCCTATAATATGAAGAGCAACTTGAAAGAATGAGTCTCCCCAAGGGAGACTTGGTTAAGAAAACAGACATGTATGCCCTCCTACAACTCGTGCAAGATATAAATAATAGGATGATATCCTACGAGCGAAAAGTAAATTCCTCTTCCTCTTCCCCCGGGGCTTCTTCTTCTTCCTTAATGCCTTTTAGGAATACTAATGAAAACACTTTTCAACCAAAGGTCATAATGGCTCCTAGTTGGTGTAACTTCTGCGAAAAAAATCATGAGTAGAGCACTTGCGAAGTTAAGAGAAATGTTAGGGATAAGATCTTTAGCAAAAGGCTCGATACCATGATGGTTGTTTTAGATTGGGTTGAACCAGAAGATGTTATGGTAATCATTACCAGGAATAAATCTTACACTGCCAAGGGAAACTATGACCTTCCCCGCACTTCTCTCACCCCAAGCTCATCTTCTCAAAGGGATGATACACAAGCTATCCGAACTTCAGATAATCAAGGAGTGTCTTCTCCTCTTCCCTCTTCTAAGTATAATATCCTTAATCAGTTGGCTAATATCAAAGTTGATGCTACTCTTTTGGACATGGTTGTCATCCCAGAACAATAGAAGCATCTTAAAAACTTTATGGAAGGTAAGATTCCTATCATATTTAATCTATTTGAAGAGTCAAAGGAAGAGGACTCAATTGTAAATAAGATAGGTGTAAACAATTTTAGGAAACCTGTAAAAAAAACCCCTTTCTATATCTCAGTAAAAAACATGGATAAAATAGCTCAATGTTGCCTAATTGATGGCGGGTTCAGTACAAGTGTGATGTCTAAAATTATCATGGAAGAGCTTGGATTATCTTGCACTAATGAAAATTCTACGAGCATGCTCTCTTATAACAGTATGCAACAATCAACTATAGGTGAAATCAAGGGTGTAACCTTAGTTCTGTGTGCACATACCAAGATAAGAACAACCCTCAACATCCAAGTAATTGATATGTTGGTGAGTAACTATTCAATTATTTTAGGAAGAGATTGGTAAGCCTTAATTGGTGGATACCTTTCATTTGATGGTACACATTTGTTCGCCCCTCAGAACGGGAAGAACTTTATAGTCCTCAAAGAAGGAAGGATTTCACCGTATATAGAGAGTGTTCCCCGACCTAATGTAAATTATCTCAAAGAAGATTTGGGAGTGTACTCTATCTTTGTTGATGAGGGTGACACAATGTTTGAACCAATTGATTTCGATGATGGCATGTGGCACATGCATTTCGATGGCTCGTGTTCAAATGAAGGTAATGGAGCTGGAATCATTCTATATTCTCCTATAGGTAAAATCCACAATTTCTCTTATAGGTTGGAATTTGCTTGCATAAACAATGTCACCAAGTTTGAGGCCTTATTGTTAGGCATCGAAAATGCATATAACCTTGGTGGTGGCCACCTTACAGTTTTTGGTGATTCTGAACTTGTTGTGAATCTAGTACGTAAAATTTACTCACCGAGCAATAAGTTACTTAAATGTTATACTCAAGTTGTTTGGATGTTGATTTCAAATCTGTTCTCCCTTAACATTACTCATGTTAAGAGGGAACTTAATTCAACGATTGATAGGTTAGTTTTTTTCACAACATCTCCTACCCGACAACTTTTACCTCAAAGACCTGATTGTACATTCCAATCTTTGTATCGCCCTCACATCCATGATAATGTAGAATCATGGCAGATTTTCTCGAGTGATGAAGGCATTTGCACATTCATACAAAATAAACCATTTAAGCCCAAAGAAATAATCTCTATTGAAGATGAAAAATTTCCTAAAGGCTTGACTCCTCTCGAAAGTTCATTTTTATCAAGTGATGTAGGCAACAAAGAAACACATAAGGAAGAGGAGTTGAATAGGAAAGTTGGTAATACCATTTCCTTGAATATTGGGACATCCGAATCTCCAAAGATCATTAAATTAGGTGCCCAATGTTTTGATGAAGAGAAAGCGAAATTCATAGAATTACTCTGTGAATTTCAAGATGTTTTTGCATGGTCATACGAGGATCTTCATGGTTATGATCCTGCTCTCATACAACATGCCATTCCTATCAAGGAATGGGTAAAACTAGTTAGGCAAAAACAAAGACTTGTCAACCCTGCACTCGAAGCCACCATTAGAAAGGAAATGGAAAAAATGTTGAAAGCTAATACAATCTTTCCAATTAAGTATTCCGACTGGGTTTCAAATCTAGTCCCTGTTCAAAAAACTACCGACCATATCAGATTACGTGTCAACTTTCGCGCATTGAATAGAGAAAGTATCAAAGACCATTTTCCACTTCCCAATATGGAAATGATTCTACAACAGGTTGCAGGGTCTCAAATGATGTCCTTACTTGACGGTTTTCCTGGGTATAATCAAATCAAGGTAAAAACGACTGATAGGTATAAAACCATGTTTACCACACGATGGGGCACATTCGCTTATGAATTCATGCCTTTCGGTTTATCTAATGCAGGTGTCACCTTTCAAAGAGCTATGCAGATAGCTTTTGACGATCTAATCGGTAAGATTATCCAAGTTTATCTTGATGATTTGACTGTTTATTCTAAAAACCGGTTGGATCATTTTGGTCAACTTAGAAAAGTTCTCATGCACTGAAGAAAATTTGGCATTTCTTTAAATCCTTCCAAATCTATTTTCGGTGTCAAAAAGGGAAAGATCCTCAGTCATATCATTTCTAATTAAGGGATAAGCATAGATCCCGAGAGGATTACCATCATTCTAAACCTCCCTTCTCCCACCTCCAAGAAAGAAGTTCAAGCTTTCATGGGCATTATTAATTTCACACATAGATTTGTTCCTAATTTTGTTGTCATGGTTAAACCAATCCATAATCTTATAAAGCAAGATCATTCTTTTTATTGGACAGATGATGTCGAGAATGCTTTCCTTAGGATTAAGAAAACAATTAGCCATGCACCGGTTATGGTGAAACCAGATTTTGAGAAAGATTTTATCATATATATCAATGCCACCGAGGAAGAAATTTATGTTATCCTCTTACAAAGTGATGACCAAAACAATGAAAAACCTGTAGATTACATGAGTCAAAGTTTATTATATGATGAGGTCAAATATTCTTGTATTGAGAAACATGTTTTTGCTCTTGTCAAGGATATTGAAAAAAAATTCCATTTTATTTTGGGCAAACATACGCAAGTAAAAGTCCCTTTGCCTGCTGTCAAGTTTCTACTTTCGCAAACATATCTTTCAGGAAAACTTTCACATTGGCTTGCCAAAATTCAGGAGCATGATTTGACAACCATGACTTCAAAGACAATCAAGGGACGAAACCTAGCTCTTCACTTAGCTCAGCACCCTAAACCAAGTGAAGAACTAGACGATCAAGATAATCCTCTTTCAATGCCATTTTATATTGAAAATCAAAACCTCTCTATATCTGAGCATCCTTGGTATAAGAATATAGTGTATTATTTGCAGTATCAAAGGTGCCTAGACAACTTAGATCCTCATAAAAGAAGGAGACTTTGCCTTGAAGCTTCTAAGTATATCATCTTAGGGGACTCCTTGTTTAAAAGATCTGTTGATGGCTTGTTTCTACGATGTGTAAATGTTGAAGAAGCGCAAAATTATTACACGAATTACATGGATCATCAACATCTGTCATCCATATTGGTGGATTTTTTTTTGCTAAGGCTAATGCTTTTAAGATTATAAAATGGATATTACTGGCCTTTGATCTTTCGCAATTCTTATAAATTTGCAAGGTCCTGTGGTAAATGCCAAAAATTCGCTGGCAAAGAACGTCTTTCTTCCATGCCTTTACATCCCGTTCCTCTGGATTTCCCTTTTTCTAAGTGGGGTCTAGACTTTATTGGTCCAATCAATCATTCATCCTATGCATGACATGTCTTTATTTTGACAGCCACTGATTACTTTACTAAGTGGACTGAGGTTGTCCCTCTTAGACACATGCAAGATGAACAAGTAATCTCTTTTCTAAAGTCTAATATATTTTCCAGATTTGGCCTTCCATTATAAATCATTACAGACAATGGTCCAGCCTTCATTTCTGCAAAATTGACCCAATTTTTGGCTAAATTAGGTGTCAAGAATTTCACTTCATCTACTTATTACCCTCAAGGAAATGAACAAGCAAAGTCTACTAGTAAAAACCTAGTCAGAATTATAAAGAAAATCATGGAGGCAAACCTCGCCAGTGGCACACACTTCTAACTTATGCTCTTTGGGCAGACCGTACTACCACTAAAGCAAGTAAAGTATTTACTCCTTTCCAACTCGTGTATGGCCAAGAGGCTAGTCTGCTTATTAAATTTGAACTTTCTTCATTACAATTGATGTTACAGACTAAAGAATTAAGTTCTTCTGATGTTTCTCAAAGGATAAATACGTTGCTAGCCCTAGAAGAACAAAAAAAAATTGCCTTGGAAAATTTGAAGAAGAGGCAACAAACAATGAAGAAGTATTTAAACAAAAGGGAAAACACTGTAGAATTTAAAATTGATGACAAGGTATTATTGTGGGATTCAACTCATGCTGAGAGAGGGAGACATTCTAAATTCCAAAAGTTATGGCTAGGTCCATTTAAGATCGCTTATATCCTCGACACAAATTCATATCTTCTTAAGGACATCAATGAGTGATTGTTTTCTTATAGTACCAATGGTTCCCATTTGAAACATTATGTGGAACCAGCTTGATCACCGACTCAATTTTGTGTAAATATGATTGTTGTATATTTTTTTTGTCTTAGTATTTTCTATTATTTTGGTTTATTGAATTTTATTTTATGTTTTGCATGGTCATCAGAAATAAAGTCTAGAACAATTTTTCCAAAATGATTTCGTTCGGTAAGTATTGTTGATCAATGAAAACAAAATAAACATAGTTGCGACGATATCTTCCTTTTGAAACACCGAGGGAATAGCTTTTTGCTTTCAATACTGTTGTAGTATAGTTGGTTTTGTTTTCTTCCTTATTTTTGCTATCCCTTTCTTCCCTCCATCCTGAGATTCAAGAGCATATCATAATCATTCTCCTCAAAATTTTGAAAAGTGTTTTCAGTTGCGAACCTTTTATATTCTTATGCATATAGGACCACTTTCCCTCATAAATCTCACTTTCCATAAATTATTCCCCGAAGTCCCATATCATCTTTCTCCTTAAACCATCATTTTCCCCTTGTGGCATAACTATTTTTTGAGCAGTTTCAATCACCTACTTCTACCGGTTTACAGATCCTAGCATTCTAAGTTCTAAATCTATTAAGAATAAATTTCCCTGTGGAGTCGCTAGTTTGTTGATGCCTAAAAAGTGCAACATGGGATCCCTGCCTACAAATAAGTTGCAATGCATTTATACGTACATATTATTAATATTAAATAGGTGGGACCCCTGTAGAACAGTAATAAAACGAAATGACTCCTCATGTTAAGATGTCAAAGCTTCACTTATTATTGCATTAAATGAACAATTACACAATTGGGAATAAAAGGAAAACTTTGGTTCTAATTGCAATTTATGGAAGATTGGTTTATGATTTGATTTGAAAAGAAATGTTAATGTCGTTAGACATTCTTTCCCTTGCTACATCTAGACTATGATACTAAGTGTGAATTATACACAAACTTATGTTTGGACAATGGGTCATCATATGGTATGGAGTTTCTTTGGTAGATTGTAGGTGTTGTGGATCCTTGTGGTGGTTTTGGACCTAACATTTTTTATATTAGAAGTTCATATAGTTACCTTGTCAAAACATTGGATATATGTGTAAAGTGTTGATGGAAGCTGGCAGGCTTCATTATGCTATGGTTGATGACATTTAATATTGGGAGATGGGAAGCGACACACATTTATTGCACGTCATTCTTACCCTATCTCGGGGACGCCACCTTCACTATGTTTTGATATTCGTTGTGGGCGCTCTGGTAAATAGAAACTCCACCATTTTTCGGCCTTAAAGAAGTTGTGTCTCGTGGTTTCTTTAGCTCTACTCTTATAGGTATGAAGCTTCTATCTCTTCATTCATTAAATAGAAACTCTGCTCGAGTTAAAATCATTTTGTTGGCTCTAGGACTTTGCATGTGAAATCTATTTGTTTTCCAAAGTTATAGCATTTCGATTTGGGGCTTTCCTTGTTTTTTATTTTGGGCATTGGAGCAACTCAACCAGAACTATAGCTCAACTATGTGTTTGGGTTAGGGTATGAATTATGTTGTGCCTGGAGAAAGCGTTGTAATTATACTGTTGACATAAAAATATGGTGTATTGTTTGCATTCTAGTTGTGCAAAATGCAATGTATTTGCTTTCTTGTTGGCATAAAATTGATCTGAAGCCGAATTATTGTTCGACGCTCTACTCTGTTGGATTATTTGGATTAGTTACGTTTGGAACAAACGTTGGCAATTGAACTATTGGAAAAGTTTTTTACAACAATTAAATTCTTGTTTGCTCGGATTCTATGACTAGTTTCTAAACTATTCTCCTTTTCTGTAAAAGAAAAGGGCAATGAAGGGTTCTTATATTACCCTAGCCAGACCTAGATCTTGGAAAATTTGTATGTGGTAAATGCTGCCACCTTGGAAATTTGCCAAGAAACTTTTTGAAGAAATTATTATCACCATGCTTATGGGTGCATTGTAAATCTCACACCTACTCTGTTTCAGTTCAAGCCTTGTTTCCCATTGAATTTGAACACGTAAATAAATTGAAGCCTTGTTTCTTATAATCATAACATTGATTCAAAAAATAAAAATAAAACGTGGGCTCGATATGTTATTTATCCACCAGGAATTTGGTCGAATTTTGAAGTTAATATGAGTTATTGATTATTAAACCCACACTGGGGTTTTCGAGCCATTTTGGTTTCACTGCCAATGATTTGAAGTTATAGCGAAAATTTTGATACACCGTCGAAGGGTCCTTATGATTCCTTTAAACATTTCATGATGATTTAAGATATTTTTAGTTATGATTATTGCCAAGACAAAATGTTGGGTTATTTGTCTCCTACATATCGCTTTACCATTTTTAAAAAACATATATAGTTTTGGGAAGAAAGAAAAGTTGACAGTTCTGGAATATTCCTCGAATTTGAAATTAAACTGTTTGAAGGTTGTAGTTAATGGATGTTGTATGATGAGGTGTTATAAAAGAAATGGTTGTGGCTGGAATGAGTTTTGGTTAAGGATTCTTGCTATTTGAATCGACCTAGCGAATAAGGGTAAAATAGTTCCAACAAAGAATATTATTATGAAATATATAATTAATGAATGAAATTTTATTTAATGGAACAATAACCATCTTACTCCCATCCATTATATCACTTTTTCGCTCATTACATGCCCATCATTCTCCCAATAACATTTAATTCACTTCCTTGTTCTGTTATTATAAATTCATTCAAAGGATTTGGATGATGATTTGGGTGAAAGTTTCAATATGAAGGCATTGTTTTATAAAGGAAGGGCTCTCCATTTTGCTTGAATAGTATTCATTCGTTCTTTCCCATCATGATATCATTTTTCATTCATTATAAAGCCCCCCATCTTCCCAATAACCCTATAATTCCATGTTCATTTGCAATTAATTATTAAATTCAGTATTTGGTGGATTATATCAATGGATGGATTGCATATGCTTTTGTTGTGAATAATAATGCCAACATATTGATTTTATTTTAGGTAGAGTATTAGTGAATGGGTCGTTAAAAGTTTTTGTATTCTGATTGAAATATTGCTTCAGGATGAGTTTTTTTAACAGGGCCAGAAACGACAGAGGTGCAAACAAAGGTAGATGAAACAATTGGGAAAGAGGCCATAGAAGGCCACGATTCTCAATACATTTTGATGTTGATCTGCAAGAACTAAATCATCTTTTTCAAGTTGGGTTCTTCAACCTAGTTGGCCAAGGCATTCTCCAACCCCAACTTGAGAGGCCTCCTTTCCAACCACATCAAAACTTTTCTGGTATCTGTGTTCCCTCTCATGTTTCTATGCATCCAGAACCACCTGCTTATGATGGTTGGCAAGAGATCGTCCATCAACCTATTGCACATCATAATGGTTGGCCTGCAATATCATTTCCATTACCTCCTCCTCCATTGCCATTCAATCCAAATGCCCAAGATGATCACATTGCTTCGCCTATCCAATCCTCACATGCAAGCAAAAGGCTCAAAACCACCATGCCCGAACCATAGATTGGTAAAGGGAAAAAAGTTGTCAATTCCCCTAACTCTTCAAAAAAATCCTCTTAATCAGTATCCTCCCATCTTTACATCAAAGACAATTGCTCCCATGTCATCAACGAGATCCATCCTCAAGGTTCCAATCAGCCTAAGGCTAGAACAACAAGATCAAAAGAGGGCAGTAGTGGAAAGAGGCAAACCGCCTCTCATAGAAAATATGGACTTTGATGTTGCTATTGGCATCGTAACAAACAATTTGTTTTGGACAAAAAGCATATATTTAGACAATTTGTTTTGGATAGTGTTTCAGGATAAATCCGTGAGTGCGGACACAAACCGATCTCCCTAGATCCACCTAGATCTAGAACAAAATAGGACAGAATAGGACGCTTTCCTTAAGTTTTAAATATTGAATTTACTAAGAGGCAAGAATAAGTAACATACCTTATAATCGCTTCCTATAGTCTTTGTTGCTCCCGCTTCGCTCCAGTGCTCTTGTGTAGTCAATATCAAAAC
>ML833836.1:71164-83625 GCA_009831015.1 Picea engelmannii
TCACAATCTATCTTGACAAAGCAAATCTCAAAGCCACTCCAACCAAGCTAATAATTCCAAGCCAACCAAAAGCTAACTTTCTCCATGAGAACTCCTCTCCTTTTATAAGTTGAAGAAGATAAGGTGAGGAGGTTAGGATGATCTCACTAAATCATGAAAGCGAGCAAGATCCAAACCATTCGGATGCCACCTCATCATAGAAGCTTCTCCTTCTAGAAGATTCGCGAAAATGCTCATTTTTTCCCACGTGCTGGAATTCTCGCACCCTGGCTATAGTGCAACCTGCGAGAATGGGTCATTCTCGCACCCTGCCTATATAGAAACCTGCGAACACCTTGCACCCTGGCTATAGTGCAACCTGCGAGAATGGGTCATTCTCGCACTCTGCCTATATAGAAACCTGCGAACTTCCCTTTTTATAAGGTTTTTACATAGGAAAAAGCAATTTCTTTTCTCAGGAGAAGTTCTTCTCCCTTCTCTCTTTAGGAACTCAGGCCACTAACCCCTCTGAAGGCAACAGATAGGTTTACATCATTAATGATCATAGGGATGATGAAAATAATGTGTAACAGAGAGCCCCCCAAAGTATGAAGTTAGAACAGAGTGATAGCTTAAATACTTTGTCGAGTGTGTGTAGAGAACAAGGAACAGTCGGTCGGAAACCTGCCAACAAACAAGGAAATACAGTACAATAATATATCATCACTGAGGTAGGCATTCCCATACTCAGAATACAAATGACTCAAAGAATAAATGTTGACATGCGAAGATCTATGTCCAGTAAGACAGCTCATACCCACTCACATTCAGTTTCAAGTACAACCCCTAAATCCAATTCTTCTAATGTTCAAAATGCTCCGTCTCCTGCTCCTCCCGCTGGTAAAACCTCTGAAGTGAACGTTGTTCAATCTACGTCGACCGGTAAAAATAAATCAAAGAAAGGAAGAGGCAAGAATAAGGAGAGTAAAAATAATAATCAAAACGAGCAAACTAAAACCCCTCCTGTTGAAGATCGGGATAAGCGCAAACCACGTTATCCTTGCCTTATCTGTGGTGACGATCACTACACAAAGGATTGTCCTAGACGTGCCGAGGTTAATAAGTTTCTTCAAGGAACGCCCAAACCCTTTACGTCGGCAGTCTTGTCCCAACCCTTCCCATCTCAGCAACAAGCCTCTTTGGTCATTCATGACCAACCTTCTACGTCTACAACATCATATGTTTTGATGTGCACCAGTGATTCTAAGAACAATGACATTGCCATTACCACTAGAGCTAAAGACTATACTCCTTCTAAAGAGAAGGTTGACGATTTACCTCCTGATCTGGTACAACCCTCTCCACCAAATCCACCTACAAATGGTCCTCTTCATCTCGAAAGACCGAACCTTGATACAGTTATACGACCACCCCCGAAAGGTGTCGTTAAGAAGTCGACATTCAATCCTCATGCTCGTGCAGCCCAAAACTATAGCATTGTCAAAGATCTGGCCCAAGCACCTTCAGCGATGTCTGCCCTTGAAGTCCTTCAGTCTTGTCCTGCACAACGAAGGGCTCTGTTGAAAGATATAGGTGGAATTGATCCCACGGATACGAATTTGATAGTCTTTGACTTGGAAGACCATATTCCAAGGTTACCCCCACAACTTGCATTTCAAATACAAGTTGTTGTCGCCGACAAGAGCATTTGTCGGACTGTTATAGATGAAGGTGCTTCTACGTGTGTAATGTCTTTTACTTGTTGGAAAGCCATTGGCTCTCCTCCGTTAAACGAATCACAAAACACTTTGAGAGCCTTCAATGACTTTGGTTTTAAGTCGTACGGTGTTCTTCCGTCGCTGCCTGTTACTCTCGAAGGTAAGACCGTCCAGGTTGAAGTGGAAGTTTTCGATGCTCCCCTAGATTATAATCTTTTACTTGGACGTAGTTGGGTCGATTCTATGCGTGTTGTTGTGTCAACCCTGTTCCGTGTCGTACGATTTCCTCACCAGGGAAAAGTGGTTACGGTTGATCAACTTGCCTTCTTTAATGCCGATACTCGCACTGGCAACGTGTCGTTCATAGCTAAAACCCCCCTGGGTTACGAGAATGTTGGAGTTGGTCTTTTGAAAGACTCGTCATTAATGGGTACTTTCCCCATACCACCACCACCCGATATTCCACGCCCGTCAGTTGCTTCTATTAATATGATCTCTACTATGCCTCATGAACTTCCTATGTCTGTCGACGCTTGGATAGTCCCTGATCCTGGAGATCATGTTCGTTTCGGCGACGTCATGCCGTTAAGTCTGGTTGAGTCCGCTTATCAAGCCATTCAATCGACAACCCTTACTACTTCCTCTCTTGAGGAGTTGTCTCCTGGTCCTTTATGTGTCATCTTTCCCACTGACGAGATGATCATGTCCATCATGGAGGACAACCCTTGGGACGATGGCCATCATCGTTCCATATTGTTTCTGGAACAACAGACTCTCGAAAATTATCAACGGATTTCAACCCCGTCGACCGTTGTTGTTATATCAACAGTTCCCCAATTTACACGTGATGTGTTTGCAGAAGGGAACCTCAGCAACATTTCTCCCACGATACCCATAGATATTTCCGTTAAACCTGGAATAGTCGAGAATGTTCATATTGGACCTTCGTGTTCTCCCAAAGAAATTGTCACTTATACTTCATTGTTTAAAGAATTTTGTGATATCTTTGCCTGGAGTTATGAAGAGATGTCGGGTATCGACCCTGCTATTGTGGTCCATGAAATTAAGACATACCCCGGAGCTAAAGCAGTCCGGCAGTGCCTCCATCCTGTCCATCCACGTAAAGTGGCAACCATTAAACTCGAAGTTGAAAAACTTCTTAAAGCCGGTTTTATTTATCCCGTGGCATCGACAGAATGGGTTTCCAACCCAGTACCGATTGATAAAAAAGGTGGCAGTATACACGTTTGTGTCGATTATCGGGATATTAACAAAGCTTGTCCAAAGGACAATTTTCCAACCCCTTTCGTTGACCAGATCGTCAATGACTGTGCCGACAGTGAAATCTTTTCCCTCGTGGATGGGTTTTCCAGCTATAATCAAATCAATATCGCTCCTGAGGACCAACATAAGACAAATTTTATTTGTCCTTGGGCTACCTTCGCCTACAGGAAACTCCCCTTCGGTCTGAAGAACGCAGGTGCTACGTTCCAACGTGCTATGTCTTACGCATTTCACGATATCAAGCATATTGTTCAACCTTATTTGGACGATTTGCCGGCTCACTCTTTACGTCAAGTCGATCACCCTAATCATCTCCGAGCAATTTTCGTTCGTTGTCGATTCTATCGCATTCGCTTGAATCCTCATAAATGTGTCTTTTGCGTAGAATCCGACCGTCTCCTTGGTTTCATTGTTTCACGCCATGGGATCCGGGTAGATCCTATCAAGGTTGAGGCGATTCTTAATCTCCCTCCTCCTTCTTCTCTACGCCGGTTACAAAGTTTGCAGGGGAAAGCAAACTTTCTTCGTCGCTTCATCTCGAATTATGCTGAGATTACTCGGGGTTTTACACGTCTTCTAAAGAAAGGTTAAGAGTTTGTCTGGGATAAAGATGCTAACAATGCATTTGAAGCTTTAAAGTTGTCCCTCACGAAAGCTCCTCTTCTTTTCCCTCCTGATTATAGTCGGGATTACTTTCTTTATCTAGCTGCGTTCGAGTATACTATCGGCATGGTTCTTGTTCAAGAGGATGATGCACGTGATGAACACGTTATATATTACTTGAGTCGGAGTCTAACTTCGACGGAAATTAAATACCAACATGTTGAAAAGATGGCCTTGGCGGCTGTTCAAGCCGTTCAACGTTTCTGTCATTATATTCTCTCTAGGAAAACTACAGTGATTTCACATTGTAACCCCATGCAACATATATTGACACGTCAATTGTTGGGGGGGGAAGTACTCCAAGTGGATTTTCATTCTCCAGGAGTTCGATTTGGAGTTCGATCGCGCCATGTCGAAGAAATCCCTAGTTTTCGCTGAGTTAATCTGTGATTTTTCCCACACTGCCACGGAAAGAGTAGCAGTTGATTCGTTACCTGACGAGTCACTTTTCCTTATCGGTACTGACGATATTTGGTACGGAGTATCATTATATATCTCCAAACTCAAACTTTCTGGCCTGCTTTATGCTGAACGTCGTCGTGTTCGTTATCAAGCACGTCATTATATTATCCTCGACGATACTCTTTACCGTCGAGGTATTGACTCTGTCTTTCGGCGTTGTTTGACTTTTGATGAAGCTGAGAAAGCTTTGAATGACTGCCATTCAGGAGCATGTGGTGGTCATATGTCTGGGTATGCTACTGCCCATAAAATCTTACGTGCAGGATACTTTTGGCCTTCTTTGATCAAGGACTGCATTACTGCTGTTCAGAAGTGTCATGCATGCCAGACCTATAATTAGAAGATTCGGTCGCATCCTGCTCCCCTTCATCCTGTGGTCTTAGTAGGTCCTTTTGCAAAATGGGGCATTGATTTCATGACATGTCACCCTCACTCCGTGGGGGGGCATGATTATATTATTGTAGCTGCTGATTATTTTACCAAGTGGGCCGAGGCGATGCTGGCATTCGAAAACACTGGGAAGACTACAGCGTTATTTCTTTTCAACCATGTCATCACTCGCTTTGGTGTTCCTCAGGCTTCGTTACCGATCACGGTAGTCATTTTAGAAATCATATGATGTCTGAACTCACGGAAAAATTGGGCCTTCGTCATGATAGCTCAACACCCTATTATCCACAGGCTAATGGCCAGGTCGAAGCCATTAATAAGGTTCTCATAACTATGATTCAACGGATGATAGGCATTCATAAAACTAGCTGGCACACGATGTTTTTTTTGGCATTGTGGGCGTATCGGACATCTGTTAAATCTTCCACGGGATTTACACCTTTTCGATTAGTTTATGGCATGGAAGCCATTCTGCCAATAGAATGTGAAATACCTTCTTTGAAGCTAGCTGTAGAACTCTTACCTAATACTTCTGCCGAAGAGGAATGTCTGTTGTATTTGATGCGATTAGACGAGACTCGTCGTGACGCTACTCTTGTAATAGAAGCCCAGAAGAAACATGTTAAGGCACAATATGACAAGCATGTCAAACCTCATGTCTTCTCTGAAGGAGATCTTGTTCTTCTATATGAACAAGATAAAGATGTCTTAGGAGCTAGGAAATTCGAACCAATGTGGCGTGGGCCTTACATTGTTAGCAAAGTTTTGGAAAAAGGAGCGTATGAGCTAGTTGATTATGATGGTGTACCTTTGAGTGAACCCAGAAATGGGTTGTACTTAAAGAAGTACTATGCATAAGTTATTTGTGCATAAGTACTTGTATTTTATGTATCATACTGAGTGTGTGTGTTACTTTAGTTTTTGCTTTTGATGTTATCTGGTCTCTGCCCTTGCGTGACGTTGTGTTTGATTGCCAGATGTCGGAGTATTCGCTACCTTATATTGGCTTCGCTGATGGTTCTAGCCGTAGTACTCGAAACCTAGCTTCCGCTGCATGGGCAATCTATGCCCCGACAAATGAACTCATATCTCTACGAGGTATATGTCTTGGCCGAGCAACCAACAACATCGCAGAGTATAGCGTCGTTGTTGAATTATTGGTGGATGCTATCTCTCTTGGAATTCATCATTTGGTTGTGCGACTTGACTCGCAACTGGTAGTACTACAGCTCAGTAATGTATATTCTATCTGAAGTCCTACTTTATTAAGGGTGTATTTGCGGATTCGCCTCTTGGAACGACATTTTGATCACATTGAATATCAACACATTCCTAGATGTCTTAATACATTGACAGATGTTTTAGCTAATTATGTATTGGACATGCATTTAAATCACTTATAAATCAAACACATTAAAATGTACACAATGTAAAGTAAGTCGGTAGAAGCCATGTATATATATATAACGATCAAAGTTTGTTTTTACAAAATGTGTCCAAAGACCAAAATATTAAAATCGAAGCTCATAGCTTCTACATAATGACATCAATGATGTTCATGATAGCACACTAATGTCCTAGCAACTCTGCGGAGCAAGCAACCCATAGAGGCAAAGACTCCCACAGTGTGACGCTGATCACGTCGTGGAATCTCCTCCAGAGTCATATCTGGAACGTCTGCCATCAGACCCTCTAAGTTCTGCTCCACTATCAGATAGTCCTCAGCGTACTATGGAACTGCTACTGCTGCTTCTCCTCGTCTCTGGATAGGAGAATTTCCAGCAGGTCGATATGGTCCAACGTCTGTGTTATCAATAAAAATTTGGTGTTAGTCTTCAGGTAAAACTATAAAAACAAAAACATTTAAATATGGTTAAAAATCCAAAAACATTTAAAAACTTTAAAATTTGTGTACTTCTTATCGAGGTCTCCCCACTGTGCGTCTTCAAGAAGTGCAAGATCTGGATCTCCTCTGAAATCCAACCCGACGTAGGCATAGTCGTCCACCATCAAAATTTGAGTCTGTAACCAGTCGAAGAAAACATTGTCATATTTGACAATAGGACCTGCCACATGTCGGGCCATGAGCCAACACCACCATAACATCCTCGGATCTCTGGGACCAGGAAGATCCCACTCAGCCTGTAGACGGAATACTGGGTCTCTCTCCAAGAAGAAGGACACCAGAGACCCATAACCAAACTGCTTCAGACCTCCTCGCCTGCATTTAGTCAACTGTTTCTTGACATTGCGTAATACTGCGTCAGCCCAATTGAATACCCGGGGCTCAGTACACTCGATGGCGTACTGGAAATAGCTTTGCAGAGCCATATGCGAAGCAACACTTCCCACCATGCGAGCAATGGTAAATAGAATGGTACAGAGAGTCAAATCGGTTACTCCCCAAATTGCCACCTTTCCTTTCTGTCATTTTGCCTCAGGCACGCAGTACTGGTTACAATACTCACTCATTTTTAGACCCCCTGCTCTGCTACCAGACAAACTGACATAGGATCCTCGCCTGGATAATCCAGTCAAGAAATAGATATCCTCAATGCCAATACTCAAGGTATGAGCTCCCACGATGAACACTTGTTGGTCCAGGTCCCACATTCAGACTAAGTATTCCAGTAATCGAACTTGGGCTCTCATACCCGGTATGCGGAAATACTTTAAGAGACCACAGTCTCTCAGTGCAGCAATGGTTGGAGGATGGTTTTCCGCATTAGCATTATCCTCCTCGTGCTCTCGTTCCCGCTACTCTAAAACCATGATTGTGGCTAGCAATCTGCATAAAAAAAAACACACAAACATAGTGAGTGATCTTTTCATGAGAAAAAATATTGCAATTGGTTGAACGTTACACAAATCTTTTGGATTTTGCGTTGTTCGCAGGTGACCTGCTTCGCACAGTGCGAACTTCTCGCAGGTGGCCCATGGCCCACCTGCGAGAATGGGTCATTCTCGCAGGTCCCGTATGGGCCACCTGCGAGAATGCTCCCAAGCGCATAGGGTTTAAAAAATTGAATTAAAACTTGATTTTTAGCCAATAAAAACATAATTTTGAACCATGAAAAGATGAGGGATGAGGCATTTACCAAAATATCACTGACGGCACGTCAAATGGTCTCCCGTAGCTCCTGGAATTCGACGCCAAAGATAAAGGGTAAATGAGGGTTTTTTGGCACTCAAAGGGTAAAATGTGAAAATGGTATGGTAAATTTTGTTATTTGTTCATTTTATTACTTTTTACTATATCAAAAGTGGGTTTTTTATGTTTATTCTTTATTTAACCCTAATCACTAATAAAAAAATGAGTGAAATGATTGACAGGGGCAAATATGGATGATTATGAGCAGAATTTTTTACTTGGTGTGGTGTGATTTTGTTTGTTGATTGTGGTTTTGACATAAAACCTCAAGCGCCTTTTATCCGTTCTTGCACTTGCGAAAAACATAAGAACGTGATCGAGCATTGTTTTATCTCTTTTCCGGGCTCGTTGTGGTTACACGAAAAAGGAACCCCCCTGGAGTTATCTTTAAGCTCTTTTCAGACTCTCTAAACATGAAAAGATTGCCGAGCGATCTTGCTATTTTCATTCTCATTAAAGTACTTGAAGCATGCATCCTTCGAGCGATAGTTTAACCATTTTTTGGTCTCGTTGGACTATTGTATGAAAAAGGAACTGAGAGAGTTCTCTTTTGAGTGTTTTTCCAAACTCTATAAACTTGAAAAACCTTTGAGTTTACTATCTCTAGACTCGTTAAACAAACAGTGACAGACCCGTAATGGGACCGAACCACTCCTTCCTAGGGTTCGTTAAAAATACTCCGAGGGACTCGTCCGAAAGATGAGCTTATATCAACAAGCATATGTGATCCTCTTCAAGCTTGCGTAAAAATAAAGAGGTACTTGCCAGAAATGGTGGGGGGGAATTTGGAAAAGGGATATGTTTCATCTTTGTGTTGATTGGCAGTAAGTGTCGCTCTTGAACATGACACCCCCTATTCATCATGTGAATCCGGTTTGGGAAATCCCTTTGTCTCTCAGTCGATTTGATAACAAGGTCATTCCATGTGTCGTCTTTGAGTCAATGTTGCCAAATTGTTGGTCCTGTCGTTCATATGTTCAAGAGCAGTATGTTCGAAACCTCTATTTGAGTCAGCCATCTGTAGTTATCCATTCATTCTGTGTCGGCCTTCCCTGTGTCCAAAGTCCAATTGCCATATACTCTGTTTCACTTTCAAACTCTGTTACTCATTTCGTGTCACTGATGGGGGATACATCAAGGCCCTCTTGTGACGAGTCTTGTTCCGTCGACTTCAACACATTATCCGGAATCAAGACTTAGAAATTATTCAGTACCTTGGAACTTGCATGCCTCAATGGCAAGTCTCCTCGCTTTCGACAATGGGTTTACATCATTGGCCCTTGATCGAAAGATTCCATCGGTTGTTCGACATCGACTCATTTATTCACAGTCGATGGATTGTGCTACAGTACCTTGGGAGTCATTGACATCAATGGTGATTTCCCTCACACTTGTTAACGGTTACATCAATGACCGGTAATCAAGTGGTTTCTACCATGTTCGACTTCGACACATGTAATCACATGGTTAGATTCGTACTTTGGGGTGATGAGATTGAAGACCCTGGATTTTGTCTTTGTGATCCAGGTTGCGATGGAGTATATGTATAATTTATGACACATAGATCCACTGTGTATGTTTCGTGGCTATGTCGTCTTGGTTGAAAATTTGCCGCATAGATCCACAGTGTATTCAGGTGGCTATGCTATATTGTGACGGCATGGATCCACAATGTATGATTGGTGGCCATGACCTTTGTTTATGATGTCATCAGTCTATGATCTGAGTATGGGAATGCCTACCTCAGGAATTGGGATACATGATATTCTGTTGATGCTTGGATGTTTGCAGGTTTTCGATTAGATGCGCTCTTGGTTCTTGACACACACATGCAGCTTACAAAGTCTATCGACTGTCACTGATTCCACTCTCAAGCTTTGGGGGGCATTTTGTTATCCACAATTTTGGTCATCGTGATGATGGTATGATAATGCTATGATGATGGAAAATCAAGCTCTTCACTAAGAACAATTTCCTGAGAAAAGCTACATTTGTCTGTTTCCAGAAATCATGCTTTTAAGGGATGTTTGCAGGCTACCTATATACCTGCCTGCGAGAATGCCCGATTCTCGCAGGCTGCATTAAGCTAGGGTGCGAAGGGTTCGCACTGTAACCAATAGCCAGGGTGAGAACATGTTCCAAAGGAAGGGAAAAGATAAAATCTCGAATCTTCTAGAAGGGAATCTTCTAGAAACATGAGTTGGCTTTGAATGGTTATTCAGGTGCTGGCATTCCAGATATCTTGGGATCATTTCCTATCCAAGTAACTAATCTATCTTCTCCTATATATTGAGGAGGGTGCTCATGGAAAGGGTTAAGAAGAATAAGCAGCAAGCTAGCAAGAGATTGATTGGAGAATTAGTGCAAGACTGTATAGAGGACTGATGCTACAACAGCCAGAGACAACAGCAAGGTCATCACAAGTGGTTGATTTTCTTCATGCATGAGCAAGTGTGTGTGTCAGAGCTAGGAGCCATCGAAAGGAGACCTACGACATCAAGGCTCAGGTTGTAAGTTTCACTTTCAATTAATTCAATACAGTAATATGTCCATTTCCCATAAAGATGATGTCACTTTATTACATAACTCCTTGATCATATGTATAGACTAGCTAGTGAATATATTAATTTGTCTTTACTTTGATTGGTTTGCACTGTTGCGATCTGAATGGGACAAGAGAATTGAAGTGAAGCTTGGAACAATAGAGACCTAAGGAAAGCGTTCATAAGGTATGTCCATGATCCTCGTTTCTTAGTTCATTCAATAGTCTAGATCTAGGGAAAGTGTATTATTCTGTCCTGTTTTGTTCTAGATCCAGGTGGATCTAGGGAGATCGGTTTGTGTCCGCACTCACGGATTTATCCTAAAACAAAATTGGCTATAGTGCAACCTGCGAGAATGGGTCATTCTCGCACCCTACCTATATAGCAACCTACGAACTTCCCTTTTTATAAGGTTTTTACATGGGAAAAAGCAATTTCTTTTCTCAGGAGAAGTTCTTCTCCCTTCTCTCTTTAGGAACTCAGGCCACTAACCCCTCTGAAGGAAACAGATAGGTTTACATC
The DNA here is from genome assembly GCA_009831015.1 of Picea engelmannii. NCBI lineage: Eukaryota > Viridiplantae > Streptophyta > Pinopsida > Pinales > Pinaceae > Picea > Picea engelmannii. The sequence continues at coordinate 81,877 of ML833836.1, forward strand.
ATTAATGATCATAGGGATGACGAAAATAATGTGTAACAGAGAGCCCCCCAAAGTATGAAGTTAGAACAGAGTGATAGCTGAAATACTTTGTCGAGTGTGTGTAGAGAACAAGGAACAATTGGTCGGAAACCTGCCAACAAACAAGGAAATACAGTACAATAATATATCATCACTGAGGTAGGCATTCCCATACTCAGAATACAAATGACTCAAAGAATAAATGTCGACATGCGAAGATCTATGTCCAGTAAGACAGGTCATGGCCACGAAACATACATTATGGATCCATGCCGATATGACTCAAATCTGAACATAGCCACCAAAAATACACTGTGGATCTATGTGTTAAAGACTCAAATTTGAACATAGCCACCAGAAATACAATGTGGATCTATGCAACAGTACACTGAATATATTCCAACGCAACCTGGATCTGTCAGAAAATATCCAAGGTCTTCTTCTCCGCCACTCTATAGTACGAATCTAACCATGTGAATACATGTGTTGAAGTCGAACATGGTAGAAACCACTTGATACCGGTCATTAGTGTATACCGTTAACAAGTGTGAGGGAAATCACCATTGATGTCAATGACTCCCAAGGTACACTAGTACAATCCAACGAATGTGAATTAATGAGTTGAAGTCGAACACTCGACGGAATCTCCCGATCATGGGTCAATTATGAAAACCCACTGTCGAAAGCGAGGAAACCTGCCATTGAGGCATGCAAGTTCCAAGGTACCAATTAGTTTCTAAGTCTAATTCCTGGATAATGAGTTGAAGTTGACAGGATAAGACTCGTCACAAGAGGGCCTTAATGTATCCCCCATCAATGACACAAAACAAGTAACAAGATTTGATGTAGATCAGAGTAACAAGTGATTCAGGACTGACTCAGGGATTGCCGACGCAATAGAAGGATTAAATACTGTAGGAATGGCCGACGCAATAGAAAGCTTTTTGGGTTGGACATCTTTTTGAACATATTGATGACACGACAACTGTCTTGGAAACACTGACTCAACAATAGGGATCACATACCGATTTGTAATCTTATAGGAGTATGATCAGGAGACAAGTGAATTTTCCAACCTAGACACAAAGCAAGTGAAAGGGTATCATGTTCAAAAGTGACTCTTCCACAGAATACAGGTTTAGACACAATTCTTTCCCAATTTTTCCCCCACCATTTCTGGCGAGTACCTCTTTAATTTTACGCAAGCTTGAGGAGGATAACATATGCTTGTAATGTAAGCTCATCCTTCGGACAAGTCCCTCGGAGTATGTTTAACGAACCCTAGGAAGGAGTGGTTTGGTCCCATCATGGGTCTTTCGATGTTTATTTAACGAGTCCAAAGAAAGAAAACTCAGGGATTTTTCATGTTTAGAGAGTCTGAAAAACACTTAAAGAAAACGCAGGTCCCATATGGGTCTTTCAATGTTTGTTTTATGAGTCCAAAGAAAGAAAACTCAAAGGTTTTTCATGATTATAGAGTCTGAAAAACACTTAAAAGAGAACTCTCTCAGTTCCTTTTTCGTAAAATAGTCTGAACGAGATCTAAAAAGAGATAAATTATCGCTCACCAGACGCATACTTCACATAGTTTATCGAGCGTGAAAATAGCAAGGTCGCTCGACGATCTTTTCATGTTTAGAGAGTCTGAAAAGAGCTTAAAGAGGACTCCAGGGGGTTTCCTTTTTCGTATAACCTTGTTGAGCCCGAAAAAGTGATAAAAGTATGCTCAGT
>ML833837.1:13028-35819 GCA_009831015.1 Picea engelmannii
ACGCGGTTAGAATAGAAAGAAACATTTGTATGATTGGAAGGAGTCGAGGGTTTTGAGGATGAGGTGAAGCCTTATAATTTCACTTATAAAATAGCTTTGATAAGTATTAATGTGGGAGGAAGAAGCGCATAATCTCCTTGTAGCAAGACTAGAATTAAATATGTCTTTAACTTGAGAATCTATGAACACAAAGAAATTTGTTTTTTATGGTAAGTAGAGGTACATTACATATGGTATCAGAGAAAAGGTTACAACACTTGGACCTTGAACATGGCCATCTGATTTACTTAGCACATAATTCTATTTATGAAAAAAAAACAAAAACTAATAAACTTTTACTATTGCAAACAAAAAACTCGTTTATGTTTTGTGTTAATCATGGTAGCACAGGATGACGCATAAATCAGACTTGATGGGAATCCTGAACAAGGGATTCCTTAAAATCAGAGACAAAATAGTGACGGAAGCTCACCTACTAAAGTTCTGGAAACAATGAGGAATCCCATTGTTGAGCTGCAGGTTTTCAAAGCCGATAATGAAAAACTGAAGAAACCATGGCAGGAGCAATAAGAAATAAATGAAGTCTTGTTGCACAGTATAGTGACAAAGAAAAACCCAAAGGACAATAACAATGAAGAAGAGGCCAGCAAAAGGGCCTCCAAGAACTCTGGGCCTGAAGTAGAAAAAGGAGACAGTTTGTCTAAAGGTACCCCTTCAGCTGAAGATAAAGAAAAAATGGACAGAAAAAGGAAATAGGTAGACCATCTTGAGGGAGAATTTAAAAAGATCAAACCAGCTACATTTGGCGGGGAATCCAGGATAGATGAGGAAGCTGAAGCATGGTTATTAGGAATCAAATTTTTTTTCTAGATATACAACTATTCTAGCAATATGAAGGTTAGAATGGCCATTTACAATCTGAAAGGGAAAGCCAACAATTGGTGGCAAGATCTGAAATTGGCTAAGGGCCTAAAAGAGAAACAGATGGAATGGTCTGACTTCAAGAAATATTTCAAGAAACAGTACCTATCTGAAAGATACTATGAAAGGAAAATGAAAGAATTTTATGAGCTACGACTTGGTCATATGACAATGGAGGACCTTATAAATAAATTCCTGGAACTTCTAAGGTTTGTACCTTATATCCGAGAGGATAAGGTAAAAATCTAGTGGTTCCTTAGCTGTTTACCACAGTCCTACAAGGACATAATTGAGTTTGAAAACCCCAAGTCCTTGAGTGAAGTATTCAGGAAAGCACAAATGTGCTACGACCAATACAAAAAATGGGTAGAGTTTCCCAAAGCTTGGAAGGATAAGAAACAAGACCGAATGAACTAGCGAAAGAAGGGATACCAGCGAGCTCCTTATTGGAATGCAGCAAAAAGATTTCCTAGAAAGGATTTTCACTCCAATAATACAAGTACGCAAGGAAACGGTAAACTGGTAAATATGGGAACAAAGAAGTTTGGGGGCAATCCCCGTGAACCATTGAAGTGTTGGGAATGTGGAGAACCTCATCTAAGGAGGAACTGTTCATGTTTAAATACAACAAACATGATTTTTGTTCATAATTTGCAGGAAGATTCGATGATGGGTGATGTAGGTAGAAGATTGCATCGGATAAATGCAGTCGTTGATGGTCATCAAGCTGACCACTAGTCCTCTGTGGTGGAAATCAAAGGTAAAATCAATAACACCCGAATTTCTGTTTCAATTGATCCTGGAGCTACGTTAAGTTATATCACTCCTGGAGTAGTAGAGTCAAATAAACTTAAGAGGATGAAACACGCAAAATCATGGTTGGTACAATTAGCAACGGAAACTAAAAGGAAAGTGGTTGACTTTATTTCTGATTTTGAATTCAGTTTATATGGTCAAAACATAAAAACAAATCTGAATATTCTGCTACTAGGATATTATGATGTGATTATCGAAATGGATTGGTTGGAAAAGCACAAAGAAGTTCTATATTGTTATACAAATACACTTAATTATAAAGATGATTATGACACCACTAGAACAACCCAAGGTATACCAAAACCAGTATCAGTTAGACAAGTCACAACAATGCAATTCAAGAAATGCATGAGAAAGGGTTGTCAAGTTTATGCCATCCAAATAACGAATTTGTTAGAAAAAGAAGATAAGCCTAACTTTCAAGACCTTGTTATCCTACGTGAATTCAAAGACCGATTTGTTGATGAGATACCTGAATTACCTCCTAGAAGGGAAACAGACTTCATAGACCTACTACCCTGTTCAACCCCTATCTCGAAAGCACCTTACCGAATGAGTTTACCAGAATTGACAGAATTAAAAATACAACTGTAGGAGTTATTGGACAAAGAGTATATGAGACCGAGTGTTTCACCATGGGGAGCACCATTCCTCTTTGTGAAAAAGAAAGACGGTACTCTAAGACTATGCATCGATTATAGACAATTGAACAAAATGACTATTAAGAACAAGTACCCCTTACCTAGGATAAATGATTTGTTCGATCAATTAGGTGGGGCCAAGATCTTTTCAAAGTTGGATTTATGATCTGGTTATCATCAAGTTAGAATAAAAGATGAGGACATAAGAAAAACATATTTTCAAACAAGATATGGACACTACGAATTCGTAGTCATACCTTTCGGACTCACTAACACACCAGCCACGTTTATGGGTCTAATGAACAATATCTTCAGCCAGTACTTGGACAAGTTCATACTAGTATTTATCGACGATATTATAGTCTATTCTAAGACAAAAGAAGAACATGAAGAACACTTAAGAATAGTTCTGCAAGATTTGAGGAAGCACAAACTGTACGCTAAAATGGATAAGTGTGATTTTTCCCAAAGGAAAGTACAGTATCTAGGACATGTGATTTCTACAGAAGGCATTGCAGTCGACCCTGAGAAAATAAGAGCCATCATGGAATGGCTGGTACCTAAGGACGTAGCGGATATTCAGTCATTCATGGGGATCACCGGATATTATCGCAGATTTATAGAGGGGTTTTCCAAAATTGCTTACCCTATCACATCATTGCAAAAGAAAGGGACCAAGTTTAATTGGTCACAAAAGTTCCCAGATAGTTTTAACAAGTTGAAGGAATTATTGACAACCACACCCATTTTAAAGGTAGAAGACCCAGATAAAGACTTTATTGTCTGTGTTGATGCGAGTAAAGAAGGATTAGGTGGTGTCATAAATCAAGAAGGACACGTTATTTGTTATGAGTCCCGAAAATTAAAGGAGCATGAGTGAAACTACATCACTCATGACTTGGAATTAGCAACGGTAATACATGCCTTAAAAATGTGGCGACACTACATAATGGGTAGAAAATTTCTATTACTGACAGATAATAGTGGTGTGAAATAATTTTTTAGTCAGCCAGATCTTAATGCAAGGCAAGCAATATGGCTAGCCTTAAGAAAATTTGACTTTGAGGTAAGACATATCAAGGGTAAGGAAAATAAGGTAGTAGATGCTTTAAGCAGAAGAGTCCATGGGTTATTCGAAATAAATGTCAGTAGAGAAGAAAGTGATATGGATCAGAGAATAAGGACAGCAGGTATTAATGACGAAAATTACACTAAGATAGTGACAGAATTACAAAACACTACAACAAACTCAGACAAACTAGATTTGAGTATTGATAAAAATGGACTGTTACGATTTAAAAACAGACTTTACATACCATATTTGGCAGAGTTAAAGAAACCGTATTCTAGTCATCCAGGATACCAGAAAACATTAACAACACTTAGAAAACTATTTTTCTGGCCTAATATGAAGGGCGTAACAATAGAATACTTGGCTAGGTGCCAATATTGTCAGTAGGTTAAGGCTGAACACCAGCATCCAGCCGGCCTACTACAGCCATTAGCAGTGTCAGAATGGAAATGGGAGACCATATCACTAGACTTTATAACAGGTTATCCTAAAACTCAGAAACATAATGACTCTATTATGGTTGAAATCGATAAAATCAGTAAGTCTGCACACTTTATTCCTATAAAGTCTACTTTTAAAGCTATAAATATTGTTTAAATATTTATGAAAGGAATTTTTAGACTGCATGGTATTCCTAAAATGGTGATTTCGGATAGAGACGTAAAATTTACATCTTCTTTTTGGAAAGAATTATTTGTAGGGTTAAATACTAATTTGAATTTCAGTACGAGTTATCATCCACAAACAAATGGACAAACTGAGAGAACGAACCAAATCATGGAGGATATGCTCTGCATGTATGTAAGAACAAAACCAAGCAAGTGGGAAGATTACCTACACCTGGTAGAATTTTCATATAACAATGGGTACCAAACTTCGGCAAAGTTAAGCCCCTTCAAGGTACTGTATGGTAGAAAGTGTATGACTCCAATTAGTTGGGATAACCCGGTTGACAAACTTATGGTTGGACCAGAGATGCTCCAAGAAATGGAAAGTATAGTAAGAAAAGTACAACAAAACTTGAAAGAGGCACAAGATAGATAGAAATGTTATGCAGAATAGAAAACAAGACACTTGGAGTTTCAAGTGGGAGATCATGTTTACTTAAAATTCAAAGCCCGAAAGAGTTCACTAAAACTCAAGAACTGTGCCAAGTTTGCACCCAGGTTTTGTGGGCCCTTCGAGATACTAGCTCGAATTGGACTCGTAGCATACCAACTTGCACTTCTAGTTAATTTAAAAATTCATAACGTATTTCATGTTTCTTTGTTGAAAAATTATGTTAATGATCCTACTCACATGATCGATTGGAACTTGGTACAAGTGGAATCAGAAGGCAAGTTCCAGGTAGAACCCCTGCGCATTCTAGACCGAAGATAAATAGCACTTCGGAACAAATCCGTCGCTCAAGTAAAGGTGCAATGGAAACACTTTAGCCCTGAGGAGACCACGTGGGAGTTGGAGGGAGATTTGCAGGAATATCATCCAATCTTGTTCCAAGAAAGGAACGAACACTGAGGATAGGGTTTTATTGAAGGGGGAAAGGATGTGACATCCCCAAAAAAAAAAAAATTTGAATTTGAAATTTGTTGGGAGAATTATTCCATTTTTGGTAAATAGGAATTTGGAAAAAAAATTCCATTTATGGCAATTCCAAATTTCAAATTTGGTAAATTGTAATTAATTATTATGACTGTTGGGAAAATATCTGATTTGACCCAACTAACTATTTGACTATGACACTTGTATGAAAACATAATATTTTATAATTATTGTAGGAGGACAAATGGAACATCCATGTTGAAATCAGTTGACCATGACTCCATGAGTGGGGAACATGTTGGAACTACCTTAGGGATGATTGTTACAAGTGGAAAATCAGGGATTTGGCCATTGGCAGCCCCTGAAAATCAGGGATTTAGAAAGCTGCAAAAAAATCCCAAGGGAGGGAAAAAGACCTAGGCAAAAAAGGTGGTTTTGATAAATAACATATGTGAGGAGGCAAGACGATGCCTAGTATTCTAGAAAAAGAACTACAGGGATACTTGTTGTTATGAACATTGATTTTTGGGTGTGAGGCAAGGGAGAAGACTATTGATAGAGGAAGACATTGTTGAAGAGGAGATTCCGAGTTTTCCCTCATGGATTCATGGTCAGGCTAGGGGGTGAATCGGGCAAGTGATTTGGCTGCCCTATTCTATGGTTGGGAGGAATGTGGATGTTCCCTTTGTCTTCCCGCATAATGGTTCATATATGTTAATCTTCTCCTTCTCTGTTAGAATGATTATGTATATCTGATATATGCATATGTTTGTGTTGAAGTGAAATATTTTTGTGAATGAAATATGTTCGTATGTGGAGTTTATAACAGATAACCTAGTTCTAGAATTGTCCCTTTTGTAATTGTCCTTTGTAGGTGGTATTTTCTATGTATCATTGTATTTTTAACAAGTCTGAATATACAATAAATTTATGTGTATCTCTATAATTAAATTTTCAGAGAGTTCATATTTAATAGCTGAGTTTTCCTTTCTCGTATAAAGGGAAATGTGTGAGACAATATGGAATCTGCAGACATACATATATATATACTTATATATTTCATACAGAGTGTTATATATATATATATATATATATATATATATATATATGAATTTGGTACCTTGCATAGATATATTTGCTTAGAAGAAATGGTGTAACTGTAATAGAAACACACTTACACAAAGACCTGATGTCATATTATATATATATATATATATAAGAAACAAATTATACCAACTGGCAATAAAACTACTTTTCATACAGAGAAATATTGAATCGAAGATTCTGAACTCCTCTTTAATTTTCGGTACAATACCAATTAAGATTGAATAAGCTACGTTGATCAGATATAGATATTACAGAAGTAGAGTCATTCCATAAGAATAAGGATGGAGAGATGCATAAACGTCATAAGTCACATACTAATAGAACATCTAAGCGTATTGTTCCTTTTGTACAAAGTGAAAGACCCAACTGAAAGAATAACCATTGCTTTAAATGCTAGAAAAATTATTGAAGGATGAATATACATATAACTCGAAACTTCAAATCCTACCAGTCGTTTAGAAAAGAACCCCCCTTACACAGTCTAAACAACGATAGATGCACAATTATGGATGAAAATAAATAGACATATATATATTTATATATAAATAAGTGATCTGGAAATAAAATACAGAATCATAACCTCATTTGATCGTTATCTTGATAACTCATATCATTATATTTACTCAGTCTTGTGTCTAATCTAACTATTACTAGTTCAGATTGAAACATATCGGCAATAACAACAAGGCATGTTGACAGGAAGTAAAACGACATAATATTGTAGATCTAATACACTTCGATCTCTTTTCTTAGAAATCAAACATTCTGGATTTGTAACAGAGCCTTCAATTTAAACAGTAATCCATGGTAATTAATTTCCAGAGTAGGGTTAGACCTGAAACAATAAGGAAAATTGTTTAAACAATCATTTCATTACTTCAAACAAATAGGGTAATCCTGTACATAAAGCGTTGCAAGAGTCATACTAATATCCAAACCAAATTCTAAGTTACAGTTGGCAAAATTTTCCCTTTCCAAGCCCGATAGGAGACTGAGGAAATGACACGGAACGACTACATGTAAAATTGCAACACTGACTATACGAACTCCGGAAGGGTTATAGAAGGGAACTTGAATACCTCTTTTGTCGAGCACGCGGATGAATATTTGAAACCTTTGCGTAGACGAAAAACCTGGAAGAAACACCATACGAAGATTAGAAAATTATATATAGGGAAAACTTGAGAAAAACATTAACAGAGTGATAATTGTTTATTAATACATCATACCAAGACATTACTTAAGTTTCGATTCCCGGCTCGCATGATGTTTTCCCTTGTTGCTTTCTGTCTAGACAAACACTCAGGGCTGAGGATGGATGGGGCAATAACTCATTGATGGGTACCCTCGCATCAAATAGGGCCCATCATTAGTGATGCGTACCAATTCAAAAAGAATGGATTTAAAACAATACAAGGAAATCTTTACACATTATTCATAAACATATATTTTTCCCACACAGGAAGAAATCTACTTAACAGTTGAGTTATAGATCTACTAGAAGCAACATACAGGGGATATAATATTAATTTAACGATTGATACAGAAACCCATGGCCACTGAATTCAAATGGTAGGGATAGCGAAAATGACAAATAGCATCTGTGAAATTTCAAGAGACTTCACTGGTACTGTAAGATATCTTAGTATGTCGAAAATCGAAGAGGTCTTTTAATTCAATGCTGGACAACAAATTGAGACCACAACAGAGACAAGATGAATTATACAATGTTATATGCATTTCACGATGGGACCCTTTCATAAGACTCTTACCCTTCCTCAGATAAGCGAGAGTTTATTTTACTATAACCTAATGAGGGGTGGCATATACAATAAGACAACAAAGAGGACTGTAACTATAACTAAAGAAATGATTTAAGGTTTCAGAGCGGCCTCAGGTAAGTGGTTGTCCTTACTGTCTTGAAGGCCAGAACAAGGAAGAAATGTAAACCAGAGACCTCATGGAATGTATAACCATTTCCATTATCCAAGCTATATATTGTCAAGCAACCTTCACGTCGAATGACTCTGTAACCAGAATGACTGTTATAATACAGAGGGTTCCCAAAGTGACTAACTAGATGCTCTTACCTTGTTTATGCGGAGTCCCAATGGCAGAGGTTCACCTAAAAAATTTCATTCCAACACGAGTCCAAAACTTAAGAACTGAGCAGTTATAGAGAAGGTTTGATAACTCGACCATAATCGCAGGAAACACATAGAGATGATGTCAAAAGAATACTAATGAAGATGGTAGCCTCTAACACCCATCTACTAGTCTAATGATGCTCAATGGCAATACCGTAGCTAGGGTAAGGTGGCAAGATTTCAGAGGGACACATTAAACATGTGATAATCCCGAGGGGATGTTTTTAGAACGCCTTAAATGCTCTGGAAAAAGAGTCATTACACTTTCTCGATCGTATCCAAAGTTGATTCCGCCTCAATCCATGGGAAAATGGAATTGGCAGATAGTTCAGATTACTCTTTCTAGTTTGGTTAGGGTTAGTTGTACTCATCAAATTCTGTTAAGGAAAAAGGGAGCCTCATATCAAGATTCGTTCAGATGGGAACAACGTTTATCCCTAAAAGGGTGATCTGAGAACTGGTCCTTAACTACCATCTCCACGTCTGATACTCACACGTACTGAGACCAAGTTGATAGCAAAGGGTTCATTAAGTTCTCTACCACCCATACCCAAAGAAACATATTGGCCACTCAAGAATTTATGAAGGGTCGTTCGTAATACGCTTCTCATAGTAATCCTTGTTGGCACTATACCAATTGGCAATAGACTTTATAGATATAGTTTATCGCATAAACATTTTGTGGCACAATAGGTTTGGTAATAGTCATGTTTATATATATAGAATGTTGCATAAATATTTTTTGGCACAATGGGTTTGACAATAGTTATATATGTATATAAATCGTTGCATAAATATTTTGTGGCGCAGTAGACTTTGGCAATATATATATATATATATATATATATATATATATATATATATATATAGGTTGTTGCATAAACACTGTGGTATATATATGTATAGTTCCTAAGGACATAATTATAGCCTACGCGGTTAGAATAGAAAGAAACACTTGTATGATTTCAAGGAGTCGAGGGTTTCAATGATGAGGTGAAGACTTATAATTTCACTTATAAAATAGCTTTGATAAGTATTAATGTGGGAGGAAGAAGTGCATAATATCCTTGTAGCAAGACTAGAATTAAATATGTCTTTAAGTTGAGAATCTATGACCAAAAAGAAAAAACAATTTATGGTAAGTAGAGGTACATTACATGCGTGTATCCCCTTCGGGAGGTATGTCATGATGAACATGTACTCGAAGTCATGCGAGATGTTGTCACAACTAACCGTGCTAGCCAGAGGTGGGATGTAGTCGGGCAAGACCAACGAGATCTGTTTCACATTCGCCAGATCGTCACCGTGCTTTCTTCTTTTCTTAGTCGTGGTTCAGGATGGCACAGATCGACGTACAGTCGAAGGGGAGGCTTGCACTCCACCTGGCGATGATGCTTGTATACCTACATACATGACTCTCTCATCCATGAGGTCAATCAATATCTCTTCTATGGACTTCTCTACTATGCTAAGGTCGCCCGACATGCACACTCGTAATCAAATAACTCGGGTAGGTGAATGGACACTCAAGGTAATTTAATCGATTGCGAGGTCTAGACAACATAGCGCAGTATGAGATCACTTCTCTGTGAGATTGGATATCTCAGTTTTCAAAAGTGGTCTTGGTGCGGCATTCGACGGATTAAATAAGCAACATCGTAACGGATTCCTTCAACAGGTCAAAATTCTTCAATCAATACGATTCCATCTGTTATGGAGCAGTCCCAATGGTCCAATGGTGATCTTTCCGGCAATAACTATGTTTCTAGCAGTTTCGGAGCATTGTTCTAATGGTCGAGAGGCCTCCAATGGTCATATATCTTTGTCGTGGCAAAGTGCCATTCTGCAAGGTTTTTTTATTCCGATGAGGTTCGAGTTCTACAAGTCTGTCTTTTGCAAAGTCTTCTCTCGAACTTCCTACAGTCTTTCTAACTTTTCCTTCTTCTTACTGGGCTTTCTTTCCTTCTTTCCTGTGATCTGAGTCTCTGGGTTCCTCTTTCCATTCTTATTCTTATCTTCTCTTAGCATAGTAACTTTTCACTACTGAGGGACTTTCAAAGGGTTCAAATGTGATACCTCTTCTCTTACTACTTATGGGGTAGGTGCTCTTCTCTCCTGCATGGATAGGTTCTTTAGGCCTTCTTGTGTTTTTTCAACCTCGATAGCTACTTCTGTTAGTCGCTCTATTTTTCTGGATATGAAGTCCATTAATTCTTTCTTTTTTTATTATGTGGCTTCCTCTTCTTCTTTCCTTCAGATCTGATCTTTCTCAATCCAAGTCTTTCCTAACATAAGTGCAAAAGGATCGTTGTTCTCAACAAACTTAATAACCTCAAATTCTTCTTCAGTCGATGCTTCATGGGCTATCATAGGTACATGAGTCAGTCTTCCACATAGGGTTATCATCTTTCCTTTAAAAAATCCTATCCTTCCCAATGAAGGAATCATAGCAGGCTTTCCCAAAACTTCCTAAGTGTTTTCTGGCATGATATTTACCTGTGTTTCTTCATCCAGAACACAGTCTATGTCAAGGTCTCCTATTCTCGTTTCTATGCACTCCTTCTCTTTTAAGATCTCTGGTAGGTTGGTGTCTCTATGATCCTTCAATGTTTCTTTCATATGCAATAATATAGTCTTTGATTCTTTCAGGTGCTCTAGCATATACTTAGTCCCTTGACCTTCTTCATATTTTTCTTGTCTCATGTTCATATTTTCAACTTTAGCAATCATTTTAGGGAAATCCAAAACCTCATGACCAACATCTTTACAACAAATACAAATAGGACCTATACCAGGGCATTCCTTAGCAATATGTCCCAGTCTTCTAAAGTTATAACATAGTGGCAATCCTCTCTTTCTTTTAAACGATCCCCGACCTTTCATGTACTGTGCACTGGGATCACAGTGATGTACCTGCAATCTGCAAAAATTCTTTCTAGGGTCCTGCATCCACTTATTAGTCCAAAAATTCTTTCTATGCATAGGAATAACATATATTTCACTATGTCTATCAAATTTATTCAAATCAGATCTTCCTTCTTCTAGTTGTGCCCTAGTTTTCTGACTAGGACAAAATCTATCAATCATACCTAAATTCATACTTTTGAAGCAAAATTTTCCACTTATCTTACATGTATTAGAGCACAAAGATTTAATATCTTACCTCTTTCTTCTGATCAGACTTTCTTACCTTAGCACAGAGATTCACAAGTCAAGTAGAATATTGCGCACTACAACAACATATCTACGCATGGAGCTTTTTCTTTTCTTCAGTTCCCAGCAAACACAGTTTTAAATTCCAACAACGGAACCATTTGTTGGTGCAAGGGCAGACCCAAGATTCAATGCACCAACAAAACCCTAACTATCGTCCCTTTCGGCAACACCTGCGAAAGAGATGAAGTCTCACCCGAGGTAGAGGCGAGGGGGGGTTGCAGGACTCAAGCTTCTACAACCTACCTGAGACATTGATCTATAATCACAATACTTAACAGAACACTTACCTAATAACATGCATCAAGTTCTAAGTCTTATTCACACCGTAGATTAACCCTTATTACAGATCAACGCAGCAATAACTAGGATTTAATCACATCTAATCATTTAGCACATAACATCAAAGCAGATCTAACATTCATTCATATATAAAGCACTAAGCATCAATGGATCTACCTATCGTGCATCAAGATTAAGCAAATAAATACATAAGCACCATGAACAACATTGTACAAAGAACAATAACACGGGATATACATGGTTCACCCCAGTGTGGGGCTACGTCCACCAACTCTTATTCTTATTTATTAGTCTCTTCCAATCTTCTTACATGCACCAAGCCACAGGACCGACTCCGCAAGGGACAAGATATCTGTGCGCACCTTGCTAGATCCTCCTTCCCTGAGTTAGATCAAAGCACAAAGCTTTACAAAGAATGTCTGCACAAAGCACTTACAAAACGCTTGCACTTATCTCTGCAAGCCTCAACACGTTCGTGCACAAAGCCAACAACTCATGCACTAAGCCAAGTACCACTACTGCTTACATTGCCTAGCTACTTATTTATACATTACAAAAAGGGGCCTAACTTTTTATCACTTAACCCTTTTTATAATATTTTATATGTAGTACTAGTACAACTAAAATCTACAATCTAAAAAATAAAATTATTTGATTTTGTTAAGACCTTCTATCCCACACTAACTCAACCCATTGTAAATTTAAGGATATAATGACTTTCCTAATTTCTACAATTCTACAAATTTTTAAGGAAATTCCATCATTTAAGTATTAACATCTAATCAAAACATATGGATGATATTTTGCAAGAAAAATAACATACCACAAAAACTCAAATTCACATAGTGAAACACAAATTCTATAATAAAAAATTATATATTCTATATTTGATTTTTTTACACCATCTTCAAATTAATTGTGCAAATTAATTGTGAAAATAACTTAAATCATCCCTCCAAGTTAATAATGTTGTTTTTCTATCCTTACATTGTCATTGCCACTAACCCACACATAATAAGAGAACATAATCAACAAAAGTTGAAATCTTTAGAAATTAAAAAAAAATTGAAAAATATGCATTAAACTTTTCAACTTAATGATTAAAATCATCGAGTCGTGGCAGAGATGAAAGTATAATCTCATGATCATCTGACTCCAAACCTCCCATTTGCAGGACCTCTCCGCTTATGATACTCCGCGTCTGCATCGCCTATAATGCCTTGAAGCAGAAGCTTAACCTGTTTACCATATTCATCGCCTGTAATGCTTCGAAGAAACTTTCTGAAAATATCAACGTCTTTTCTTGTGATCACACTAAGACCACCGTGTTTATAAAGTGCGCTTGCAATATTAAGACCAAATCGGAAGTGAGTTGGTTGCATGAATTTGAAACCTGAAAGCACAAGTTCCACCATTCTGACTATTTCTTTTACTATATCCAAACTTTGTAGCCTTTCCTTCTGATCCGCATAACTATAACTATCATTCGGATAATCTGTGGCCAAGGAATCAATTAACGAGAGAGCTTGATCCAGTGCCATACTAATCATATGAATATTCTTAGCGTGCTCATGTCCAGTGCCGTCAGATCTGGAACGAACATGACGAACAGCAGCTGCATGCAGGCTTTCGAAACGGGAAATGCAAATTATCACCACGTTCACTAGAACGTCCACGCACTGTTCACAGTCTAAGACGAGGAACGATTCTTTGATCCAGCAAGCTTTGAGTGTTGCCGATCCGTTGTAGAGATCTTCATTGGTTATATCTGCTATATTATGGCGCAATAACAGAGAGATGGTAGCCTCCACGACACAATTGCAGAAAAACTTGCCTGTTGTAAGATAATTTATGCTGTCGAAAAATATCGTACGATAAATTCTTAAAACCATACTCTGGATTTTCAAATACTCCGACTCTGCAAGATCAGTTAGAATATGTAGAAACGCACATACGGAATTTTCAGGTAGCGCTCGCAGGTCGCTGTCTTTCAAACCGATGTTATCCACGATTCTCGCCGCTTCTCTGCACACTTCCTTGGCATAATCACATAAATAATAGTACTCGCGGTATGAATTAAGAAGGGGTTCATCGACTACCATGAACAAGTGTTCATATCCTTTGATTGACGAAAATGTCTCCCTGTTTTCAGCCCTGTACTGGCAATGAAGACGGAGCAGATTCAATTTCTTCCAGAAGGCCTTCCAATGCTTCTCTTCATGCATGTTTCCCATTTTCTCAGCAACAATTGCAATCGAACAATGAAACTCTAAATTTCGATGATGAAAACTCAATTCGTTCAAGAGATTCCTCATGTCTTTCGTGCTCAAGACATTTGTGTAATCGGGAATAACATCAAGACCTAGGGTTAGGGTTCGAGTTTTGTTCTCAAGAATATATTGGGACATATGTTGCCTCAGTTCAGCCTGAGCGACGGCATTGTTAATGTCGAAGGGCTGGCGGGTGTATGGATTGACAGCATCGTGTTAATCCTCTCGAGCGTCGTGCGATCATAGAGCACCTGAGCAGGGTCATCTTTCACAGGCAGTCGAATTGGATCGTAAGCGAATTCTTGAACCAACGTATCAACATATTCATCGGGAACACCGTCTGACTCCATTTCAGTAATTTGCATGGAAAACTTTTCTTGTTAAAAGCGGATGTATACGATATTGGGTATATGTGAAGTTCTTTTATATGTATAAAAGATTAAAAGATATGGAGTCGGCTCGCTTGCTTGATGCACATTGTGCAAGAGATGGTCGAATCATATATTTCATCGATTATGAACACATATTCCCCACATTAATAAACACAATACATAACCCATCATTTAGAGGAAAAGATGAAGAGATCGAACTATATTGGTTTTATAATTAGAATAATTTATTAATAAAATGATTGAACATTGTTTTTGGTTGATGATAAAATTTTGGATTCTTGGATTCTTAAGACTTATTTATCATGGATTCGTAATACTTGACTGTAAAAATTTATGAAGATGGTTATTGGACAGGTTCAAATTTTAGATTCAAGTTTGACATTCAATGAGGTATTATCTATATTTGTTTTTAATAAAATGAAAAATGTTTATATATAATGTAGTGAAAAATGAACACATTGTGCAAGAGATGGTCGAATCATATATTTCATCGATTATGAACACATATTCCCCACATTAATAAACACAATACATAAGCCATCATTTAGAGGGATAGATGAAGAGATCGAACT
This sequence comes from Picea engelmannii, assembly GCA_009831015.1. Classification (NCBI taxonomy): domain Eukaryota; kingdom Viridiplantae; phylum Streptophyta; class Pinopsida; order Pinales; family Pinaceae; genus Picea; species Picea engelmannii. The sequence goes on from ML833837.1 coordinate 28,025, forward strand.
ATATTGGTTTTATAATTAGAATAATTTATTAATAAAATGATTAAACATTGTTTTGGTTGATGATAAAATTTTGGATTCTCGATCCTTTCATGGATTCTTAAGACTTATTTATCATGGATTCTTAAGACTTGATTGTAAAAATTTATGAAGATGGTTATTAGACATGTTCAAATGTTAGATTCAAGTTTCACATTGAATGAGGTATTATCTATATTTGTTTTTAATAAAATGAAAAATGTTTATATATAATGTAGTGAAAAATGAAGATTTGTTTATGATTTATTTTTAAAGAGCATGGAGGTTCATTTATCCATGATGGATTGTGAGAAACTCTTTGTAATATATTTTCTTTTGCATTAATAAATTTCTCCTGTTGATATTTGATTTAGTTGTGTGAGTGGAGGTGCTCCTTCTTTACTAGAATACCTAAGTTGTCTAACATGGTATCATAGTGCATTTGAAGACAGGCTCCAGTTGTAAATCAATATCTTGAATTTGTGTTGTTGAATCTGTGTTGTCTTCTATTTCTATACATTTCAGGCTCTTCCATTGCATCTATCAATTAATAACACTTTTATTTTCACTCAAAAAAGTTTTTAGTTTTCCCAATAAATGACCATTTCAGTTAAATATGGAGGTATAAATTTTGAATACGCTCTTTTTAAATTTTTACAAAGATAATATTTTAATTTTCTTGTTTGTTTCTATGTTTGTGCTCTTTCCGATTTGTGTTTTCTCTTTTCCCTATGAAAGAGAGTGGAAAGTGTTTTCTTGTGAGCATGCTCTTTTTCCTATACTCTATGTGATCTTGACAAATCATAAATAGAGGGAAAATTGGATTTTCCGGGTAAGCTAACTAATATCTAACCTTGTTGTTTTCGAGAAAAGGATTTTTTTGTGGGTTAAAAGTTGTTTTATTAATCCTCCTTCTTAAGATTATAATTTATTTTGCAGTAGCTCACTTGGTTAAAAATTGTTTTATTAAGTTGAGGTCTTGAGTTCAAGTCTCTTTTGTACAATTGATTCAGGATTCTCACTTGTTCTATAAAAGTGAGTCACTTCACAAGTAACTTATTTAAAAATGAGATTATAATAAAAGTTAGATAAGGAAGAGCATCACCACTTGGACCAACTTCTAATTGCCATGTGGCTCTTTGGTTACAGTTTATGTCATTTTTCAAAAGAGCATAACTTTCACAACCTATTTTTTTTTAGACCTTTCCATAGGAGCATAAATTTGGAGGATTTACTAAGACATAAAGGATTCTACTTGATTACCTTTGGAGAAACATAAGAATCCACCGATGAAGAAATAAAATTCAAATGGAATAATAAGAATGATGAAGCATGTGGATTGATCCAAATTTTTATCTCTCTTAATTTAAGGTTTTACCTTCAAGAAATTGATGGCCGAGATAAAGCTTGGGAAACAATTGAAGTTGTTTTTGGTAAACAAAAAATTATTCAAGCCCACTAGCTCGAAAATCAATTGATGAACTTAAATCCAAATGATTTCCCTTGCATTGAATATTACTTATCTAAATTCAAAACACTTATATTTTTGTGTATAGATTGCAAACTAGATCTGGAGGAAGATCAATGCATATATTCTATTCTTGTTAAGCTTGGTAGTGCATATTAATTTTTTTCATCTATATTTTATGCCACTAGATAAGCTCTAGGGAGTGCTTATAAATAACGCTCTCTTGAGTCTTTTTGTGATGCTCTAATTCGAGAGAAATATAATCTTGTGCAAATTGGTTTGATTAGCAATGCAAGTACATCCAACAAAGACTTAGTGGTCCAACATAAAGATAAATCCAAGAATCCAAAGAAGAAACATATTTTCCAAATGAACAAGAAAAAAAAAATTCCCAAACCCTCTCTGCCAACTTCTCCTCCTAATGGTGACAAATGAGAAAAATACAAAAGTAAGAAGACTAACAGAAATTGCAACTTTTTTTGGAAAGATGGGCATGTCCAGTCTAAATGATTTAAAAAGATGGATTCCTTCGAAGCAATGATGAAGAAGCACAACATCTATATTAATTATTATTCTTCTTCTTCTCATGGACAAACACTTTCTACTTTTGGTTGCTCCTTCAATGCAACTTATACTTCTTCTTTGGATGAGTGTCTTATTGGCTTTTTAGCATTTTATCATATGGATAAATACAAATCCATACTTTCTACTCTTAATGAATGTAACACCAAGAAAATATTTGTTGGTGATTATAGATTTCTTAGTGTTGTAGGGTTTGGATCAATTCAAGTAGATAATGGAAATTCAAATGATTTATTATGTTTTCCAATTCTTTCCTCCAACCTTCTATCAATGTATCATATCACTCATTCAGGTGAACGTAAAACTGTGTAGAGTTTTCACCTCACGAAGTTGTAATCAAGGATTGAAAAAATCCTAAGCATGTCCTTACAACTAGAATGTCTCATGATATTACGAGGTTGTACAAGTTTGACAACTTCAAGTCATCATCTATTCCATCTATTTTTGTTTCTCATAATGATGACTTGAGAAATATTTTGCATGAGCAGTTTGGTCATCTAAACTCTCACTCATCGCAAAAACTATGTAGTCAACACATGGTGACTAGTGTTCCTTGTGTTTCTTGTAGAGGTGGTGTTTGTGTTGGTTCTGTTCTAGACAAACATCATTGGGAAAATTTTGAAAAACCTGCCTCTTGGAACACCTCGAGCCCTTTGTAGTGTGTTCATAGTGATTTGTGTGGTTTAATTTATTCTCCTTGTTTCTCTAGGTGCAAGTATTTATTAATTTTCATTGATGACTTCTCCAAATGCACTTAGGTTTACTTCTTAAAACTTAGGAGAGATGTTTTTGGCAATTTTTTTCCTACAAGTCCCTTATAGAAAAACAATATGGACATCAAATTCAAAGGATAAGACCACATAATGGAGTTGAATATGTGAACAATAAATTTACAAGTTACTGCACTACATAGGGAATTAAAATGCAACATATTTTTCCATATATATCAAAACAAAATGGTGTTGTTGAAAGAAAGAAAGGGACATTAAAAGAAATGGCTAATTGTATTATCCAATCTAAAGGATTAAGTCTTCATTATTAGGAGAAAGAAATTAAATTTGCAAATAACATAGTAAATCACACTCCCACAAAGGCACACAAGAATATAACACTGGAAGAATCATGGAATAAAATTAAGCCATTTCTAAGCCACTTATGTGTATTTGGCAGTGTAGCATGGGATCACATTCCTGATGAGAAAAGGAAATCTTTACAACCTATAAGTGAGAAGTGTATTTTTCTTGGAAATTTTTAAGATGTTAAAGGTTACACACTTCTTCAACCTCACTCTAATGAAATTCTTATTAAAGATATGTTAAATTTGATTAAAATCTCTTGGTTTGTGAGCCTAATTCAATGTTTATTATATCTTTGTCCTACAATCCATCTTCGACATTTGTTCCATATTCTATTCCTACTCTAGTTTCTTGTTCTTCAGATGATGATAGTGAGGATGGAAATCCACCTCTACCTTCTCACCTCCCTCTAGATGATTCCATTGATCATGAACTTAATGACACTTCCTAGATGGGTCATTCAACACGAGAAGCAATTGGTGATCTTGTATATGATCCTTCATATCAACGTCTAACTCATTCCCAGTTCCAGTGAGCCTCTTTTCTTTTGGATCAAGTTTCAGAGACTCACAATCCATACACATTTGCATAAGTTTCAGGTCATCTGCATTGGGATGCAATAATGAATGAAGAGTAATGCTATTTAATGGAGAACTATACTTAGAAGCTTGCACCTCTTCCGAAAGTAAGAAATATTGTCGGATGTAAATGGGTGTATACAACTAAGTATGCATCATATGGAAGTGTTGAAATACAAAAGGCTTGGTTAGTTTCCAAAGGATTATCCCAAGTTGAATGCATTGACTATAATGAAACCTTTTCCCCTATGCCCAAAATGAATTCCATACACCTTAATCCATCCCTTACAGACACACATAAATGTAAGGTCCATTGGATCGATGTCAAATCTACCTTCTTTCATGGGGATTTGCAAGAATAACTCTATATGGAAAAAACTACTCACTATGTCTAGAATGACTCCAACCTTGTCTTCCACCTTAAAAAATATTTTTATGGTCTTAAGCAATCTCCTCAAGCTTAGTATGCCGAAATGGAAATCTTTCTTCTTGATACCATATTTTCTAGATGTCATTTTGATCCTAATGTCTATACCAAGAAAGTAGGAATCCATCTCATAATTTGTGTTCTTTATGTTGATGACCTTAGCATCATTAGTAGTGACCCTAAACTTTTAACCCATGTGAAATCTAACCTTGAAAAGAAACCTGAAATGAAAGTCTTAGGATATATACATTATTTCCTTGGCCTCCAAGTATTGCAAACCAAGGAATGGGTTTTTCTTTCCTAGTCTAAGTATGTTTGTGATATTTTGGGCTATGAGGAAGGGGGCATGCATTCCTTCGCCAAATCAAGATGAGGATGAAATTTCTATAAAATATTTAGTATATTTATCTCTTTTTATATTTTTCTATTATAACAGTTAATAAAGAAAAGCCTCATCTTTTCCTATTGTAATACTTAGTAGTTTTCTTTCACTTCATATTTTTCTATTTGTAACGATGAGAAGGATTGTCTATAAAAATGATTCTCCTCTCTCACTCAATAGATAGGAAATGTTCATTATTTGTTCTTCATTGCGTATTGAGTTTACGGAGTCTGATTTTCATATATTCATGTAGATCAATTGGTATATGATCCTAGATCCAAGCCAACTTCTTCTCAAGCACATAATTCAGACCTCACCTCATTTTCCTTACACTTTTTTTTCCCTTTCAACATTTTTAGTTTCAGTTTCATTTTTGGAGCCCTCGGCACCAGTTCCTCCTAGCTTCCACAACAACACAATACTTATTTTTCAACACTCACCATCTTGCTCCAGAGGTCCTTGTTCACTCGTTCACAAGGGTTCTCTTTCGCTGTTGGAAGCTAGGTGTCTCTACCCTCCCCATCTATGTGGAATAACACTAAGCATCGAGGTGCCTCCACCCTCTCAGTTTCAGCTACACTCACTAGGCAGCCAGGTGTCTCCACCCTCTAAGTATTCGTAACATCAAAAATCCTTTCTATTACAACATCACTACAACTTCTGAGCAGCCATGGCAATCTGCACTCCATCCAAAGTGCTCTCAAACTTAAACGAGGAGGAAAACAAGTGGGGATGCTTTCTGTTGAAACTGGGAGGAATTGGGTTACCAAGAAGGGGGCATGCCTTCCTTCACCAAGTCAAGATGAAGATGAAATTTCTTTAAAATATTTAGTATATTTATCTCGTTTCAAGTGTTTCTATTATAACAATGAATAAAGAAAAGCCTCAACTTTTCCTATTGTAATACTTAGTAGTTTTATTTCATGTCATCCTTTTCTATTTGTAACCATGAGAAGGCTTGCCTATAAAAGGCGCTCCTCTCTCACTCAATGAATAAGAAATGGTCATTTTTTTCTTCATTTTGTATTGAGTTTATGGAGTCCGAGTTTCACATATGCATGCAGGTCATCTTCTTCGTCACTTTCACATGGATGATTTTAAACCAACCCCTTATCCCTTCTAGTATGTAGTCAAACTCGTTTCCACTTGTATTTCTCCCGAAGTTGATGCCACCTTGTACTGTCAATTAGTTGGTATTTTCTTATATTTGGCTCATACATTTCTTGGTATTTCCTTTGTTGTTGGTCTTGTTGCATAGTATATTTAAACACCCCATCAAATCCATTGGAAAGTAGCTAAAAGGAAACTTCAGTATGTTCGAGGTATAGTTCAGCTTGGGATACATTATAGTTTGGGGTGGGAGTGGGGGGGGGAGGGAGGGAGGGGTCCTTTGTTGGTCGGTTTCACTAATTCAGATTCGGTCAATGACCTTGATGATCAAAATTCTTTTGCATTTTATGTTTTTAGCCTTGGATTTGAACCCGTCATTTGGGATTGTAAGAAACAATGAGAATTTTTTCTTTCTTCAACAAAAGAATGGTATCGAGCAACGACTAATGAAAGTCAATAAGTCTTGTGGCTTTGATAGATCTTTTCAAATTTTTTATTATAGCAGCAACATTCAACCACCCTCTTGTGTGGTAACCAAAGTACCATCAAGCTCACCAAAGATCCGATTCAACATTATCACAACCAATACATCCAAACTACACATGCACTTAATTAAAAAGATCATTCATGATTGAGTTATTGAAGTTATCTTTTTCCCTATAGAATATCAAGTTGCAAATATTTTCACAAAGTCTCTTACAAAAGAGAATTTTTCCAAACTTTGATCTATGTTAGGAGTTCAAGAATTTTTCATTAAGGGGGGATAGGATATAATTCCTCCTTGCTTTTCCTATTGTGTCTCCTTTATAAATCCTTAAATCCTATCCCAAGTTGTTCTTAAGGGGGTATGTTAGGATATTTAGACACTTAGGAGTTAGTTAAGATTGTTAGGATCCTACCCTAACCCTTCTTAGTTTGTTATTAGTTAGTATGATATATATTTTCCATGTAATAAATGTGGACATTAGTTAATAGAGATTATTAAATAAATGTGAACAAGTCAATGTAACAAGACTTAATAGAATATTCCTCTTCTAGAAGCATATTCCTCTAGAATTTTCTTTAGAAGATATAATTATTATAAATAAGAGTAGGAGGTATGAGAAATCTTGTCTTGAAAATTTATTTTAATAGATCTCTACTTTGTTGTAGGTTTCCCCCTCGAAGAGGTAAGTGAACATTTCTTTCTTGAATAAAGGTATTATTTCAGATATTATTTTTGGTATTGCTCTCTTGATATTTTGTTGTCCCCTTGATAATTGCTAAATATTCTAGTTTCTTCATAATTTATTACATCTGGTACCTTACAAGTGGTATCAGAGATCTTTCCTAGGAATAAATTATCGGTTAAAAATTTTCAAGATAGAGACATATTGTGACGTATTTAAGCTGCAATGATATGTCATTCAACCCATAAATCAACAGTCGGGGAAGCATATACATAGGGAATTGTTGATAGGAATATCTTACATGCTTTCTAACAAAAGGGAAGAAACCCAGTCCAAGGTTCTTAGAGAAGAACCCAAGCCGTTTGGTGTAGCTACTTCCCATGGGTTTTACGACTTCGTAAGATGCCAAGTGAATTTGCTCCTGAAGAGGATAATTCTTCGTTAAGATTTCCCTAAAACCTATATATAAATATAACAACTAAATTTAATCTAATCTAATCTGCAATTGTGTAACTATAGAAACATCTTTAGTTAAAATTACATTAAACAATTTTACAATAATTAATAAAAGGTAGTTTGAAAGCTAGAGAAAGATCTCTAGTTCTTGGTGCAAAAACACTAATTAAAACTATTAAACAACCTAATAGAAATATGACAAATGAATTATATCCCACAGGAGCCTAAAATCGATTCTTATTGCAATCATAAATAAAATATATAATGATATTAGATAGATGAAATACAATTCATAATCTAAATAAATCACATATTGTAAAATAAGAAAATTTATTAGTGACGCTGCACATTGCAACCATGATAGGTTAACAGTAAGTTCTTCCATATCATGCAAAACAAAAATAATATAATTGATAATGGTGAATTGAAAATTAACTGTCGAATCAAGAAAAACATTCCAGAATATAACAATTAGTATATTCCCCAAACAAGAAATATAAAAGCATTGTCCAAAATTTATATGAGAACCAAA
>ML833837.1:35917-50762 GCA_009831015.1 Picea engelmannii
CATGCATTGAAATCATTCACCACAAGTTTTACGGAAGTAAAAAAAAGAGAGTATTTCATTGTTTTGTGTAGCAAAATTTCAGCATACATTCCTCTCCTTGCTGGAAACTCCATCTCTACTTCTTTGAAGTAAAAAACATTGTTTTACAATAGAAATAGAATTGAGAAAAGGACACATTTTTCCTCTCTGATCTATGGAGACCAACCTCCCATTTCCTCATTTCCTCACAGCGTTCTTCAACCATGTATTTATACAAAAATATGATGATGGTGAATTGAAACCAATTCCCCAAACAAAAAATTGTCAAACAACTTTCTATCTCATTTTATCTCATTTTAGTGGATATGGATTGTAAAGATACCTTCATATTTGATTACAAGTTGTTTTCATAGTAATAAAATCATCTAAATGCATCTTTGTTCGATTCTCTTGATGGATGGATGCTCAATTTGGGCTACGCATTTGGAAACTGGTTGCAACTAGCGAATCTAGGAAAACCTAGATTAGAAAACCGAAAATATCTTCTACATCTTTCCTTTTTTGAGAATCCCCCTGCAATGTACCTAAATCAGGACCTTCAAGACAAAACCCATGTCTTGGATTTCTTTAATTCATCTACGCTTTCTTGGAAATCCCTCCCAAAGTCTATTGTGTAGTATTTTGCCAATTTCGGGGTGAAACTTGATCATATCACGTTCTAGCATCATATTTTATGAGTGACACCTGTAAAACATAAAAATAAAGATATCAATGACGTATATGATTTAAGAGTGGCTATAGAATCATAGATTCTATAGCTACTCTAAATTAAATAAATTTACAACTAATTAAAAACAAATGCAACAAGAAGTAAAATAAAATCAATCTAAGATTCACAGATTTCAAAAATGCTCTCTCGCCAATCATATATGTACACACAAAATAAATTCCAACAAGAACAATGGAAATGCACTAGTAACTAAGAAACACATGGCCTAATGGAAATGCACTAGTAACTAAGAAACACATGGCCTTATAGAAGTAGAATCAGGTGTTAAACTCTCCATATTCTCTCATAATAAAAGAGACAAGGCTCATACAAAGAACTCGGACAAGCCATAAAACCCCCGCCCTGTACTTTACTTGGTTGACTAGAGGATGAAATAACATAGTAAAAGGTGAAAGTAAATACAGTTAACATCTAAACATACCCTATCCTTTTGTCAACATCATAACCCCTAGGTACTTGATCCATAAGAAAATCGAACTTCACGATTCAATACCAAAGTCTTGTCGTAGGGAAGTTTGAAACCAAAAGAATTTAGGTTAATAAAAATGATCATTTAATGTGATGATATTTGGGAACCTAGTAAACATATTTATAAATGATTCCAAACTAAACCACATAATGACCCTAATGAACACACTAAACCACATAATGACCCTAATGAACACAGTGCAAAAAAAGAGTTGATAAGCAAGATCAAAGTGCATAGATCCTCATTCAACCATGATGATGATGAATTACATAATAATACTTCCAAGTAACAATATAACTATAAGTGTTTTTAATTTATAATCATGATCAACTAACAAAAGTCTAAATTCAGTTAGAGTCATTGCATGTAATCAAACAATGAACTCAAGGTATTTTAAAAAGTTGGAAAAATAGGAACCAAGACATAACAAAAATGATGAACTAGAATTCCTTTGTTCAATTTGATAATAATAAATAAATGTTTACCAACTTGAATCACAAATGAGTACCTTTACCTGACCATGACTTCACTCAAAAACAAAATGACACATTGTTATAGAGATAAACACTTATGTTGAAAGTTCATAATGATGATAATACTAATCATAATGTTATCAATGCTACTCGAAGGTAATAATTAATCCTCTCAATCATCCTTGAATTTCATGCTTTAAGTCATGAAATTTAGGATAACAATAATTAAATTGTGAAATGAATGTTGAATAACCATGAATATGAGAAGTGCTTTGTTGGCACATGGGCAGAACCAGGGTTCAACACTTCAACAACGCACCAACAAAACCTTAACTACCATCCCTTTCGGAAACACTTGCGAAGTAGATGAAGTCTCACCCAAGGTAAAGGCAGGGGGGTTGTAGGACTCAAGTGTCTACAAGCTAGCTGGGACACATATATGTGATCACAATACTTAACATAACACTTATCCAATAATATTCATTAGTCTCTAACTCCTTTATTCACATCGCAAGTAAAAACCTTAGTTACAGAACAACGTGGTAGCAAGCATATCTAACCATTCAACACATAACATCAAAGAAGATCTAGCATTCATTCAGATCATACACACTAAACATTCATAAATCTATATATCATAACAGTGCACTAAGAAAATACATGAACAATATGAACAATCATGGCACAAAGCACATCGACACATGATATACGTGGTTCACCCCAGTGTGGGGCTACATCCACCAACTCTTCTTCTTTATTGTCTTCTTCCAATTGTCTTACATGCACAGAGCCACAAAACCAACTCCTCATAGGTCAGGAGATATCCTCACACCTCGCCAAATCCATAGCATAGAGCCTTCTTACAATCACTTACACTTATCCCTGCAAGTTCTCAACACACAATATGCACGAAGCCTTCTTACAATTCATACAGGACTTGCACTTAGCAAAATCCCCTACATATCTTGCACAAAGCTAACTCATATCTCTTTGATCTCTCAACTCCCTTTCATACATCACCTAACTACTTATTTATACATTACAAAAGGGGGCCTAAACATGGGAAAATCCATGGGTCGACATCCCATACCCATTACATAAACCCTAAAACCCAAAAAGCCCGCAAAAGAGGGCGAGATCCCATGATCTCCTCTTCGCCCGGGCCCTCCATCTTAGACCAGTGTGTCGAAGTCCCAAAAATGGTCAAACACAACCAAGGTTCTCCAAAACTTGGTTGAGGGCTAACAAGCCCCCAACACTCACATGTGACTCATCCCGAGTCACTCTGATCTAGGAAATTCTGCTTCGAAGGCCTCAAGCTTGGCTCGAGCTGCCCCGAATTGCTTCTTCACCAAAGTCTCCTGTTCGGAAAAATCCTAGATGACTTTCTCGGTGACAAGGCCTTCCAAGATTTGTTCCACCATGGTGACCACTTGTTCCAGCTATGCACATTGTCCCTTGATCTCTTCAAAAAGTGTACAATTTTCATCCTGCACCAGCTGGAGTCTCTGGGTCACTTCCATGACTCTACTCTGAATGGCATTGACCTGTTTCTGAACTTCGCGCACCTCCTGTGACCTTTTCATCTTCTCTACCACTGAAAGTAGCTTCAAATATGCTTGCACTATTGATGCATGTTGTTTCGACTCCTAGAGTTTTGACTCCAATGTCCTCAGTTTCGATACTTATTCAAGGAGCTCATATGTCTATGCACTTAGGTTACTTAGTTTCTTGTATTCTAAATCCAATTCCTTGATTCTTTCGATTACGCTTCTGGCAGTTTCTTCCCTCTAATCTCGCACTTTCTACGGAGTGATTGAAACTGCTTTCATTTCCAGTTCTTCTACTCTTGCTTGAAGCTGATGAATGGCTTTAGCGAGCTTCCCCACTTGGCTCTCAATTGTTTCTTCTTCAATCTGTGCCAGGCCTGACACAGACCGAAGTTCTCTAGTTACTGATTTTCTAACCCCAATCTACTCCTCGAGCAGCTTGTCTTTTTCTCTCTGGATCTACTCTCTATCCTCTTCCAACTTCACTCGGAGGTCATATTTATCTTGCTACGCAACTCGACGTTTCTCTAGGGATTCCTCCTTTGCTTGCTTCAAGGCCTCTGTGGCCTATTCTTTTTCTTCCTGTACTCATCGAAGGCGAGCCTCTGTCGCATCTACTAATCTGCATAGTTGGACAGGTTCATCTCCCACTTATATATATTCTGATGACGACAGCGTAGTGGACATTGCGTGGCTCGAATAGAGGGATTTTTGTACCCCTTTCAGCTCCGCCTCGATCTCGTCATATATTGTCTCCTGCTTGGCTTCATTTTTTTGCAAAATATTCTCTGAAGTGACTGCTACAACTGCGATGATGAGGTCAACATCATCCACTGTGAGCACAATCTATGACTAGGGATTATTGGCTCATGACTTCTTTGGCGCTGAAGGTTTCTTTGGAGAAACCTTTATTTTCTTTGATATCCCAGCCTCTGTAATGGTATCCTTAGGCGGTGTCACTTTGCCCTTTTCCTGCTTGTCTTCTTCCCCTTCCTCGTCTTGTTTTACTTCATCACCTCATCCTCCTCGAGGTGAATTAGATGCAGTTTCCTTCGATGCATTTTTTATTTCCTGCACCTCTTCCTTCTTCTTCTTATTCTTGGCACTTCTCGGTCCATCATATTCTTCTTGGGTGACCACAGGACTTCCGATGATATCGAGGTTGGAGAGATCTGTCTGCTCGACTGGTACAAGGAATTCAACTTGCCATTCCTTGATTATCTCCTCCATGCCTTCATCGGTTAATTTTTAATACGACTGCAACTTCTCCTTTCTTTCATCTCTACGCGCAGTGATGTAAATGAAGTGCTTGTATACGCGAAACTTCTCTATTGGCCTATAATTATGCAAGGTTTTTGGAGTCATTCGGGGGAATGAATCAATGGTTCACGTGAGTTGTAAGTAGTAAGTGTGGAAGACAACATTCGATTTTCACTGCTTCACCTATCGCTTGAATACCACAAGGTGGTGAACCTCATGACCAATGGTTCGGACGGCTCGACTTCAGGGAAGGTCGCTCCCTTTGGCATCTCCCAAGTGACAAAGGAAATGAGAATAAACAACCAAATGAAGTGAAACTCGTATCCCTAATCCTATGCTTCGCAACAATCCTGCTCCAACTGTTTGACGAGGTAGCTCACCCAGTTCATTTGCATCCATTCAACGCACTTTCTTGCGAGGTCGATGAGGAACCCCGTGAATTGCGTTGGTTTCTTCTTCCTGACAATCTTACTAGGGATCAAATGGAAATCTAGGAACATTGCGCCATCTTGTATGGAGGCTACCTTGTAGCCCTGCTTTCCCTTCTCCACATATTCATAGGTGTCCTTCATTCACTACGCCAGGGCATGATCTGCAGCCTTCCCTGAGTAGAATTTTTTAGGGTCCAGTCCCTGCATGCTTAATCTAGTGATCATGTGGATCAGTGTCGGATCCACAGGCATGCACCTGTCTAACCATAGATAAACTCCATGGTAGCACGACAGGAGGAGTTTAACACATGTGTTAACCTTCTAATGTCTGTTGAAGTGGGGTATCTTCATGACATTGAGGATGGTGGACCTCGCGATCTCCCTAGTCCATGGTTGGGGGACTATCTTCGGCTTCTTCCCCATTGTCTTTGTCAAGTACTTATATGGTGCAAGAAGCGCATAATTCTTCCTATATCCCAGGTTAAAGTTGTTGATCTTAAGGTCAGGGATCAATCCTAGTTGCGGTCCCACTGCACATATCCCCTTCGGGAGGTACGCAATGATGAGGGTGTACTCTAAATATCTTGAAATGGTTTCATGACTAACCACACTAGCCAGAGGTAGGATGTAGTCAGGAAAGACCGACAAGATGAGCTTTGCGTTCACCAGGTCATCACGATGCTTGCTTCTCCTCTCCGTCGCTATTCGGGATGGCCCATATCGCCTGGATCATCATGCAGTCGAGGGGGATGCTTGCAATCCTCATGTCAATAAGGCATGTACTCCTGCAGACATGACCTTCTTAGCCATAAGGTTGATCAAGATTTTTTCTACAGACTTCTCTATTTCACTACGTTTGCCCGACATATACACTCGTGGTCAAATTTTCAGGTAGGCGAATAGATGCTCAAGGTAAGAAAAATGGGTGGCGAGGTCTCAATAAGCACAACATGATAGCAATCAGTTATCTGTGGGCTCGGATAATCACAATTTGAAAAAGTGTCCCCGATGACACATTCAACGGATTAAATAGACAAAGTCATAATGGATTCCTCCAGTAGGCAGAAATGCCTCAATCCATCCGTTATGGAGTGGTCCCAACAGTCCAATGGAGATATTTCCGGCAATAACTGTGTTTCTAGCCATTCTAGAGCATCATTCTAACAATTGGGATGCCTCCAATGGTAATATTGCTTCATTGTGACGAAGTGCCAGTCTGTGTTGTTTTGTTATTTCGGTGAGGTTCAAGTTCTGCAAGCCTTCTTTCTGCGAAGTCTTCTCTGGAAGCTCATGCAATTTTTCCATCTTTACTTTCTTTTTGTTGAGATTTATGGCCTTCTTTCCTATGATCTGAGTCACTAGATCCCTCTTTCCATTCTTAGTCTTATCTTCTCTTAGCATAGTAACTTTGCACTGTTGAGGGTGTTTTAAAGTGTTTAAGTGGAATACCTCTTATCTTATTACTTCAGGGGTAAGTGTTCTTCTCTCATGCATGGATAGGTTCTTTAAACCTTCTTGTGTTCTTTCAACCTTGATAGATAGGTCTCTAGCGCATAGTTTCTTCGCGTAGTTTCTTCGACTTGTATTCTTGTTCTTATATTAAACACATTGTTCTCCTAGCCATGAAATCCCTTAATTCTTTCTTTTTTGTTCTATATCTTCCTCTTCTTCTTTCCTTTGGATCTTATCTTTCTCAATCCAGCTCCTTCCTAACAAAAGTGAAAAAGGTGTGATGTTCTCAACAAACTTAACGACCTTGAATTATTCTCCTTTCGATGCTCCATAAAAAACCATAGGTACATGAGTAAGTCTTCCACATAGGGTTATCATCTTTCCTTTAAACAATCATATTCCTCCCAATGAAGGAATCATAACAGGCTTTCACAAAACTTCTCAAGTACTTTCTATCATGATATTCACTTGTGTTTCCTCATCCAAAAAAAAGTCTATCTTGAAGTCTCTTATTCTTATTTCTATGCACTCCTTCTCTTTTAAGATCTATGGTAAATTGATGTCTCTGTGATCACTCATGGTTTCTTTCATATGCAATAATATAGTCTCTGATTCTTTTTGGTGTTCTAGTATATCCTTAGTCTCTTGACCTTCTTCATTGTTTTCTTGTCTCATATTCATCTTTTCAACTTTTGCAATCATTCTAGGACAATCCAAAACCTCATGACCAACAACTTTACAGCAAATAAAAATAGGACCGGTACTAGTGCATTCCTTAGAAAGATGTCCTAGTTTTCTGCAACTATAATAAAGAGTCAATCCTCTTGTTCTCTTAAACAATCCCCAACCTTTTTTGTACTGTGCACTGGGATCACAGTGATGAACCTGCAAAAAATTGTTTCTAGGATACTGCATCCACTTATTAGTCCAGAAATTCTTTCTATGCATAGGAATAACATATCTTTCATTATTTATATCAGATTTATTCATATCAAATCTTCTTTCTTCTAGTTGTGCCCTAGTTTCCAGACTAGGACAAAATCTATCAAACATACCTAGATCCATTATTTTGAAACAAAAATTTCCACTTATCTTACCTTTACCAAAGAACAAAGCTTTAAGATATTACCTCTTTCCTTCATATATGATTCCCTTCTTAGCACAGAGCTTCACAGCTCAAGTAGAATAATGTGTACTACAACAATAGATCTACGCACATAGCTTTCTCTTTTCTTCAGTTCCCAACAATCACAGTTTCAGGTCCCGACAACGAAACCATTTGTTGGCACAGGGGTAGACCCAGGGTTCAACGCTTCAACAACACACCAACAAAACCCTAACTATCGACCCTTTCGGAAACACCTGCGAAGTAGATCAAGTCTCACCCGAGGTAGAGGCAAGGGGGGTTGCAGGACTCAAGTGTCTATAACCTAGCTAGGACACATATATTTGATCAAAATACTTAACATAGCACTTAGCCAATAATATTCATTAGTTTCTAACTCCTTTATTTACATCGCAGGTTAAAACCTAGTTACAGAACAACGCGGTAGAAAGCATATCTAACCATTCAACACATAGCATCAAATAAAATCTAGAATTCATTCAGATCATACGCACTAAACATTCATAAATCTATCTATCATAACAGTGCACTAAGAAAATACATGAAAAATATGAACAGTCATGGCACAAAGCGCATCGACGTAGGATATATGTGGTTCACCCAGTGTGGGGCTATGCCCACCAACTCTTCTTCTTCTTTATTATTATTTTCTTCCAATCGTCTTATATGCACAGAGCCACAAAACCAACTCCACATAGGATAGGAGATCTATGCGCACCTCGCTAGATCCACAACAAAGAGCCTTTATACAATCACTTTCACTTAGCCCTACAAGTTATCAACACACAATATGCACGAAGCCTTCTTAAAATTCATACAGAACTTGCAATTAGCAAAATCCCCTACATATCTTGCACAAAGCCAACTCATATCTCTCTAATCTCTCATCTCCCTTTCATACATTGCCTAGATACTTATTTTTACATCACAAAAGGGGGCCTAAACATGGGAAAACCCATGGGCCGACATCCCATACCCGTTACATAAACCCTAAAACCCAAAAATCCCATAAAAGGGGGTTAGATATAGCGATCTCCACTTCGCCTGGGTGCTCCATATTCAACTAGCTTGTCGAAGTCCCAAAAATGGTCAAACACGACCAAGATTCTCCAAAACTTGGTCGAGGGCCAACATGCTCATAAGATACTTTCAGTAGATGTCATGATTGAAAAATCATAAAATAATTCCCAGTGAAATAAATCGAAGTGACAGGTTTAAGCTAATAAATGTGTAGAAGATGAAAACATCAAAATGACTAAAAGGAAAATCCAAAAATGTAGAAATCCCAACGTTTAAAATAAATTCTCAACAAATAAACTTGCATCTAGAATCATAACAAGTTCAAACTTTGAAGAATAAAATCAATGAGAAGTTGTACCAATAAAACTTGATGCAAGGGGCCCCCCTTCATTTTCTCATAAAATGAAAGGGACTTGTTTTGAGGCCAACATGAATACAAGAGGTTTTTAAACTCACATTGTTTGACACCCTTGTAACCCTTGTTGGTACCCCTTCGAGTGGTAGCACATCATACATCACCTATATATGGAATATCCTAGATATCATGAAACCCTCCATAGATCAACCGATCAATCGCCTGATTACTATAGTGCCACCAAGGACAACACTCAAGAAGATACTCTCTAGTACTTGGGTAATCAGGTAGTACAACTAATGGTAAGGTCAAGCATCCTTAGTTGGTGCCCTAAGATATTGGGTCTAGTATTAATGCTCAACCCTCACACGTATATCAGAGAGCTATAACATAATGAAAACCATTTTCCATAGACACCCTACACATCCTAACCAGGTGGGAACATACCAGACCAAATGAAAACACAATGTTTTAGCTGCATAACCTTGCCTCATGCATTCTGGTTTTGAATTGACTACACATTTGTCATTGTTAAGAAAGTGGGCATTTCAACACTACAAAAGTATTCAGATCATAGTATAACTTTGCAGGAGTTAAAAACTATTTCTTGGGTCTTCTCGCACCATTATTTGAGACCTATCCCATTGGATTCCTATTTCCATCTTGATCACAATGATACCTATCATTTTTAATCATTTTTTACCTATGGTCCCAACCCCCTTCCTGACATCCTTATTTGGGACCTCTACCATTGGATTCCTCTCTTTGTCCTCATTGCAATGGAACCTATCACTTTTCAACCTATATTTTTTCAGTGGACCGACCCCCTTCTCGACACTCATTTTCCACCTATCCCACCAAACTCCTTATCTTGTGTTGATTGTTGTGGTATCATTCTATGTAATCCTCTACCATGGCCCTGACCAGTCTCTCTAAGAAATTGGAATATTTGGACACTAAGGTAACCCACGTGTCTGAAAACATGGCCCGACGCATGAAATTCCTCGACCAAAACTCAGACACCCTCACCAAGAACCTGAACACAGTCACCCAACAAGTCCATGAACTTGTGTCACACATCAAGGTTAAGCACCATGAGTACCATTATATGGCTACTCACTCTTTCCATTATGAGAATACTCATATTTCCCACCCCCTTTCGGGTTCTCCAAATTCCTGGAATAAGGTTCCCAAAGTTGTGATGCATAAATTCGATGGATCAAAACTGGACATGTGGGTATCCCAAATAGAACACTACTTCTGTCTCCTTGATATTTGGGATGATGAGACCAAACCCCATGTTGGGGTTATGTACTTGGATCAAGAGCGATGGAAATAGTGGAAATGGCATAAGAAATGTTATCCAGGAAAACCAACTTGGACAATGTTCACCAAAGAAGTTTGTACCCATTTTGATAAGGAATCTCATTTTTTGGGACCACTCACCAATATGAAACAAACATGGTCAGTAGTATACTTCATCATTACATTTGAATAGTTGGATATCATAACGGAGGGATTATATGATGATTTCATATTGAATGATTCATTAGTGGATTAAAGGACTCCATTCAAGCTTATGTTTGCATGTACCATCCTGTTACATGGTTATAGGCGTGCAAAGTAGTATTGGAGACTTAGAACATTCTTCATCCCCAACCCGTTCATTTTGAAGTTCCCAAACTACCTCTTCCAAGGGATACCCATGCTCTGACCCAAACTTTGAAAGTCCAAAAGGTCTCTCTAGAAGAAATGGTTGAATGTTGGAAGCAAGGAATTTCTTATTACTATGATGAAAAGTATTATCCACGCCATAGATGTCATGAACAAAAGTTCTTCCAAATTGATGGGTCAATGACCACCTCCGTTGAGGAAATATTTTCAAGTGAGGCCATAGACTCATAGGACACATAGCCAACTTCCCCCAGATTCCCCAATCTAGTCATGTATCCTATGAAACCAGAGGAACCTACCATATCTCTCCATTCCCTTGCTAGTATTTTTGCTCCATAGACATCAAAAATAAAAGGCTACATCAAACACATGTTGATCGTGGTTTTTATTAACAATGTTAGCACCCATAATTTAATTCATCATAGGGTCATTGAGGATGTCAATTTCTTTGTTATACTAGTTTCTAATTTTCAAATTCTCATATATAATGTTGGTACAATGAAATATGGGGGTGGTTGTGAGAATGTCAAACTCCAAATGGTCGATTATAACCTCAAAAACTCACATGTTTTCCATTTCCATGGGAGGTTGTGATATTTTCTTAGGTTTTGAATGGATTCACACTCCGGGACCTATTACCATTGATTATACATAGTTATATATGAGATTTATTGAATATGCTCTCACCTATACCCTCCAAGGCCTACAAGTTGGATCCCTAGAAATGATCAGTTCTCACTGGATGGGGAAACTCCTGAAGAAAGACCACCATGGTGTGATTTATCAAATTAATTCTATCCAGGTAAATTATCGATCGTCTCCAACAATCCATCATGATTTTCATCTAGTATTGGACAAGAACCACAAGGTATTTGATATGCACACAAAATTACCTCTCTCCAGGAGTGAGCATCATCACAAAATCCCTCTCTCTATAGGAATTCATCCCCCCAATGTACACCCCTACCAGTATCCATTTTCTAAAAAAACTGAAATAGAAAAAATAGTGCAGGAAATACTAAAGGTCGGTTTCATTCTTCCAAGTACCAACCCATATTCATCCCCTGTTGTGATGGTCTTAAAAAGAAGCTTCTTGGTGTGTGTCCATATGTTTTCACCCTTAATAAATTGACTATTAAGGACAAGTTTCCCATTCATGTCATTGATTATTTCTTTCATGAACTCTAGGGAACTTGCATATTCAAAAAATTAGATATTTTCTTAGGCTATCACTAGATTCAGATGAATGAAGCAAATATTCCAAAAACTACTTTCCAAACTCATGAAGGCCATCATGAATTCTTGGTAACACCTTTTGGAATTTGCAATGATCCATATACCTTCCAAAGAATCATGAATAAACTCTTGAATCGCTACCTTTATAAGTTTTCTTTAGTCTTCTTTGACGACATCCTCATTTACAACCTCACTTGGGATTCCCATCTACACCATGTGGAAAAAGTACTCCAATAGTTATAGGACAATCAATTGTTTGTTAAAAAGGCCAAGTGTTCTTTTGGGAAAAGTGAGGTCGAATACTTGGGACACATTGTGGGTCATTATGGGGTAAGAGTGGACCCCAAAAATATTCAATATATGAAATATTGGATGAGACCCATGACCTTGAAATGCCTTCTGGGTTTCCTGGGCCTCATGGGATATTACAGGAAATTTGTCCACCACTATGGAAAAATTGCCCAGCCATTGATGAACCTTATTAATAAGAATGCATTTCATTGGACACCGACAACATAGTAGAATTTCACAGATTTAAAGGAGGCCATGTGTAATACCCTCATCTTAGAGAATCCTAATTTCAACAAAACTTTTGTTGTGGAATCTGATGCTTCAAACACTAGTATTGTCACAGTTCTAACATAAGAAGATAGACCTCTTTCTTTCACTAGCCAGGATTTGAGTGGATGCAATTTGGGAAAATATACATATGAAAAGGAAATGATGGTCATTCCCCATGTTGTGCACACTTGGAGACCATATCTATTGGGCCACATTGTTTAGATCAAAATTGATCACCATAGTCTGAAGTATTTCCTAGAACAAATGTTATCCTCTCGAAAAAAAAACCAAGTGGATGACCAAAATGTTGGGCTATGATTATGAGATCATATATTAAAAAGGAAAAGATAATGTAGTGGCAGATGCATTGTTAAGAAAATATAAGGATGAAGTTTCCCTCTTTTCCTTATCATTACCAGTTCCTAATTGGATTGAGGAATTTCATCAAGAGTGGATCAACCACCCAACTATATCACAAGTAATTCAACACCTTTAGGAGGACCCTAACCCATCCACTGACTACAACTGGAAAGACAATAACCTTTGATATAAGAGGCACTTGGTTTTTTCTCTGAATTCAACACTAAATCTAGAGATATTAAATGAGTTGAATTCATATTCTATCGTTGCTCACTTAGGATTCCATGAGCTCTCCAATCATTACCCATTCCAACTTATGTTTGGATTGGCATCTCCATGGACTTTATCATGGGCCTTCCAAGAGAGGGAAACAACTTAGGCATCATGGTCATGGTAGATATCCTCTAAATGTATGCACATTTTTGTGCCCTTTTACACCCACTATGTTAGAACAAGTTTTCATTGATCATATTTTCAAACTTCATGGCATGCCAACATCCATTTTTTCCAAACCGAATTTCACTAGAACATTTTGGAAAGAATTGTTTAAATTATAGGGAATGTAATTTAACATGAGCACATCATACCACCCCTAGACGGATGGCCAAAAGGAATTTGTTAATAAATGTTTGGAAACCTACTTGCATTGTTTTTCCTTGGACAAACAACATCAGTGGGTGCAATGGTTACGCTTGGAAAAATAGTGGTACAACACTTCCTATCATACAACAACCAAATTGACACCATAAGAAACAGTGAATGGACAATAACCACCTACAATAACTTCATATCTTCCAGTCACATCAAAGTGTTGATCACACCATCCACACTAAGAGGGAAGGGGGGGCAGGTGAATTAGCGTGTGGAATTTTATAAATTTTCTTCTCTCAAGTTAGAAGTTAAAACATAATTGTACACATTAAAGACAAACAAATCATAATAAAAATGAACACAAGATATACGAGAAGTATGTATAGTATTTTTTATAATTTATATATATATGTGACTATAGTAATGGTGGTTTTACCAGCACCAACTATTTTGTATTATCACCAACTCCTAAGAGAGAACCAACTCTCAAGAAAGACCCAACTTGCCACAAGACCCATCTTGTTGATAGAATGCAATCTATCCAACTAGAGTTCATATAGTAGTTAAACTAACTCTAGTAGCAGTGATCCATTTATTGAATCAACTCTATCTCCTGATCAGAGGTATACCACAAATTCTCATCACTACACTTCATCTTCTCTCTGAAATTCACACCTTCTTAACTTCATCCTCTCTTTGATGTTCACACCTTCTTCACTTCATACTCTCTCTACTTTTCTCACCTTCTTCACTTCATATTCTCTCTGATATTCACATCTTTCTATGTCGAATAATCATCCTTATAGGAATCAACGACCTCAGGTGCAGATCCACCTCTTCCCCACTCTCATCTTCTCTCCCAAGTGAACCAATCATGGTTGTATTTATACTCATTTATGCTCAAATCTTGTTTAAGTTATTGGGCTGACTTGTGACATAAGTTACAACTAACTTGTCCATTTACAACAATTTTGGGACCACCAGAGAACATCATTCTAGGTCTTCAACTTTAAACTTGGAATTCCCCCTATTTTCATAAATTGATCATAGGTATGGATTGATTTCCTTTGTCTCTATGAATGTTGCAGAAATCGAATACTCTAGAGGATATTGCTTCAAACCATTTACATATGACCATACACACAGGACCACGTGCTTATTAATTTAAGCGATGCTTCTTCTTTCGCCCTTTGTTTCTTTATTCCATATGACCTCAGGTGGTGACCAGGCACTAATCCAAGTGAGTACTTTATCACTTTATCAAAATCAATGATTGTGTTTTAATGTCACGATGAGATGGACAGTTCTCAATTACTTAGAGACTTCATCTATTCGTGGCTCTCAAATTCTAGAGTAGCAATTCCTCCAGAGTGATTACTTACCGAATAAGTCATATAGTAGTGGTGACTTCTTGATGTCGGTTAACACTTCCACTTACGCTATCCTTCCATTGTACTAGATCAACGGTCAAGAACACTCCCGAATTAGATCGACGGTATGCGTTAACTTCATCCTTCA